>CAUYQV010036858.1:0-29272 GCA_963574575.1 Galagoides demidoff
ACTTCTGGGGTACAGTGTGGGGTTTTCGCATGCAATCCGAAATACTTCCATCAAACTGATCAACACAGCCTTCATGTCATTTTCTCAGTTATAGTTTTAAAACATTCTGATTCTACTCTTAGAGAGTTTCACTTGTACCCCGTGCCTGAAGATTCTTAACACAAGGCCCTCTGACCCTGTCCTGGCACCTCTTGTGCATCTGCACAGAGCCCCTCAGACAAACGCTAAGTGTTGGAGTGGAGGAAAAGGAAGAAAGAAAAACCCAGGCAAAGGGAGTGGTGAAGGAGGGGGGTAAAGGGACTGTGTTGACTCAGATATTAAAGGTCTGGGCCTCAAGCTCACTTCAGCCTGGATATGTACAAGGCCTAGACGAGTGTCCCCAGGTCACAGAGATCAAAGTCCTTCAGAAAGGGCCCCCTTCACCTCCTCACCTCCCCGTCTGCAGGAACCTCTCATCACTGAGAATTCACCATAGGCTTTATCACCTCCGCTACTTAGCAGTTCAAAATACCAAGGCTTTCCAGAATTTCCATTTTTCCCAATGTAGTTAAAATGCGAGAGGGAGGGTGAGCGAGAGAATGGGGGAAGCCCACGCCCTTATTGGAACTGTCTTGTTTTGAAAAACTTCTGCCCTCTGGGGTTGAAAGCATTTCTTGGCCCAGTGGAATCAAGAGGTGCCATGATAGCTCCAGAAATGCTTCCAGCCCCTGACCTTGATATTTATTTGCAAAGCCTGACAGGAAATCGGCTGCATGTTCCATGAAAAACAAAGGAAAATGCAGGAATCAGAAAAAACAACAGACAGTCCTAAACAGCCTTACATCAACAGACTTTAAAGAAAATTAAATGCTAAAACAATAGTTCCCTTTGACGTGGAATCTTTCAAGGACCCACTACGTACCCAGCTAGGCGCCCATGGAGTCAGTGCCCTGAGAAGCTCGTGTTCCTGGGGTGAGAGTTGGGTGCTGCGGAGATCAAGGCAGTGAATGGGTGATTTGGACTCCACCAGGGAAGAGCAGGATGAGCCCAGAGGCTTTGGGCACAGAAGTACAGGAGAGATTTTGGGGGAAACTCCTAGGACAACACAACACTTAATCTGTACTATAAAGAATGGGTGGGAGACAGTCTCTGGGGGGAAGAGTGAATAACATTTAAAACATTTCAGAATTCAGAGCCTTCAAATGACATTGGATGACCTGATCGTCATTTATGACCACTCATGCAGTGCTTTCTATATCCACTATGAGAGACTCGTAACATAGCAAGAGACATGTGCCATGTACAGAAATACCCAGGAGTGATTTGGGCCACTTTAGAAATGCCAAGCTTCTCTCATTTAAAAAAATTTTTCCTCTTTTGGTGACCACAATTCAGAAAGTATTTCTACATTATAAAAACATGTAAGTACAAGTACAAACCAGTACAAGTAACTAGCAATAGGCATTTATCCTCAGAATGAGGGAGGCAATAGAGAGGGTGGGGACTGTGTCAAATGTGTACCGGCATAGCTGCTTCTCAACTCTAAACATTTGTTTCTGGGTAGGAATGCTGGCTCAGGGTGTCAGGTTTTCCAGTTTTCAGAAGCAGCCAGACTTCATGCTATTGAGAGAGAGTTGGTTGTAGGAATCTTAAACTTTATAAATTATGGATCAAAATAAAGAATTTTATAGGTTAATTAAAACATAATGGTGGGCACATAGAGCTCACAGTTTAAAACATTCAAATGATGGGAAATATTTCTGTCCCACACAACTAGGAAGACTTCAAAGATGTTTAAGCTGGACCTTTGAGAAGGCTGTTGGCAGAACTAGGGGCCTCAGATAGGAGGCTGAGGGGCCTCATTCATCTTTTTGAATCTCCTCTAATTCAGTGGTCCCAAATTTGGCTATATATCAAAATGAACCTGGGAATTTTCTCCCACATTTGTTAAATATTTTAAACATTTAACTTTTAAATATTTATTTATTCATGTATACTGCAACAGGGATACACCTTGAAACATTATGGCAAGTTAAATAAGTTAGGCACAAAAGGACCAACCAATGTATGATCCTATTTATATGAGGTACTTGGAATAGGCAAATTCAGAAAGGCAGAAAGTCAAATAGAAGTTTCCACGGACTTGGGGTTGGGAGGAATGGGAAGTTATTATTTCACAGGTTCAGAGTTTCTACTGGAGATGTAGGAAAGTTCTAGAGTTGGATAGCCATGTTGGTTGCTCCATATTGTGCAGGTACTTAATGCCAATGAATTATACACATAAAAATCATTAAAATGGTAAAAAAAAAAAGTTTGTGTAATTTAACTGATGCCTTCCTATTATAAACAGCAATGGAAATTAGATATTTGTAAATTTAAAAAAGATTTTTGTTCTCAACCTGCATCTAAATGAACATGTAATAATACAGTAGCCAATCCTTGCTCACCACTCCTATCAGAAATCAAAGAGGTGCTTGCATCCCAGCATTGCATACTTCATGGGCAACAATCCCAACTCTTGCCATTAGAATCATCCCTGGGTCTCATATGGTTTGACTCTAACTCACTGACCATCCTACTGCTCATTTATAGGATCTGGGTAAAGGATCTAGAGGATTTGGATGCAGAAGGGATGAGCAAAAGCTTCAGATTCCTTAGAGGATAGAATCATGTGACTATTTGTCTGTGAACATTTATGTGTAACATGTGAGCACAGATGTTTTAAACATATTAGCTTATATAATACTTAATTTTCTGCTTCTTGATTTTTTTCAATTTTAGTCATATATATCTTTCCACTTTAATACATATATATTAGTTCTTCACTTCCAAAAGCTGGCTATTAAAATAGTATTACACTGTATGTAAGTGGCATAATTTACTCAATACATCTTCCATCGATAGAAATTGAGGTCACATGCTATAGTTTCCTATTGCAAACTATGCTGTAATAAACTTTGCTTCATACATGCATTTGTAAAGGTACACAAATCATTAATGTAACTTCCTAGAAATATAATTACAAGCTCTACAGGTATGACTATTTAAATGCCAATAAAATTTGCCAAATTTGTTTTCCAAAAAGATTGTACCAATTTTTAATTCCACCAAAGGCTTGTGGAATCTGGAAGGCTTTTTAGACTCCCAGAGCTCTACTCCCAGATTCTGATGTGGTAGATCTGAGATAGGATCTGGAGCAATATTATTTAAAACTCTGCAGATAGCTCTACTACTTGCCAGCTTCTGGACATACTGATACAAACATAAGCTCATTAAACAGGTTTTATCTAATTGCAGTTGAAATCTAAAAACTACATTATTGACAGAAATTAAAGAAGTTCTACATAAACAGAAGATTATACAGGTTCATTAATTAAAAGACCTGATGTTACAAAGATGTTAATTCTCCTCAATGTGATCTGTGGATTAAAAGTAATTCCATAGTCCAAGACGAATGCGGGATGGGGAGGAGACGAGGTAACATAAACTAAAACATTCAAATAAAGCTGGCAGAATCACACAAGCAGATGTTAAAATTCATCACAAAGCTATAGCAATTAAGACAGTGCAGTATTGGCACTAAAATAGGTAAAAAGAACAATGGAAAAGCATAGAGAGAAGGAACTACACATATCCTGTCACTGATTGATGATTAGGATGACAGTACAGTAGGTAAAGGATGGTCTTTTCAATAAATGATGGATCAACTGGATTTCCACGTGGGGAAAAAAATGAATTTTGACCCTACTTCTCCCCATACACAAAAATAAAATCCTGATTGTGGGTTCAAAAGCAAAACAATAAAGATATTTGAAAAATACATGTGAAGTTCTCTTTATGACTTTCAAATAGACAGAGAGTCCTTAAGAGGACATAAAACATTTTAACCATTTTTTTAAATGATAAAGTGGTCTATTTTAAGATGTTTTGCGCATCAAAACGCACCATTAAGAAAGTGAAAAGGCAAAGCCAGAGTGGGGAAATATATGTGCAATCCAGATGTCTGACAAGGTCACATGAACAGAACCTATAAAAAACTCTTACAAAACAGTACGAAGAAGAGAAAACGCAAGGGTTAAAAATGTGCCAAAATTTGAATAAACACTTCTCATAACAGGACATCCAACTGGCCTATAATCCCCGGTAAAGTTGCTCAATTTCATTGGTCTTTAAAGAAATGCACATTAAAAAAATAATGTGGTACCTTCGCATACTATCAGAATGGCTGAAATGGAAGAAAGATAATACCACCAGTACATAGCCCTTGTGAATGAGTAAACTGTACAGTCTCTTGGTAAAACTATGGCAGTACTACTAGCTTCAATCATGCTGCAGTCCTCCGAATTACTGGCAAAAGTTCTGAAGTTCTATTTATGTCATTTATTCGGTAATATTGTCTATTATTTTATAAAACAATGGCTGGTTTTTCACAGATGTGTTTCTTAATTCCCTGCCCAACATTCTAAACTTCATGGAGTTAGAGATAGTGTCTCATTTGCTACACAACTGGAGTACCAAGAAAAGACACAGAAGTATCTGTTGAAAGGCAGGCTGACTTACACTGTAGATCAACAAGTTTATTTATATGTCACACAAGAATCTCTGATTGTTTCTTTTTAAATTTAATATCGTCTACATATTAAAACTATGCTGATGTCTTAGATTTCAGCTAAATACTTTTTGCTATAATTTCATTTCTGGGAATTTATCCAAAGAAATATTATTCATTTATTTATGTATTCACCAGAAATTATGCCAGGCAGAGAGTACAATTGGGAGCAAATATGATTACATTCCTGCCCTCGTGGCACTGAGCCCATGCTGTGAGCATCATGACCAAACCATATGAATGGATCCTTGGCGACAAACAGTACTGTGAATAATAATTGGTGTACCTATAAGCTGGGGACTGTAGCCTCTGTACTTCAGGAGAAACATCTACCCCCTACACACATGGCACTTAGCATCTTTTATTTGGGTTGATTTAATCGTGTGAATTCCCCTGCAGTCCCTTAGCTCTGTGTGGGCAAGTACCATGTGTCCTTTGCCCATTGCATGCCCAACACAAGACACATTAGAATTAAGAATAAATTAAGGTACATCTATGTGATGAAAGACTATGCAGCCTTTAATGAGATGATGTACACCTATATTTGTGGTAAGTGGTCTACAATATATTGTTTAGTGAAAGAAAAAAGGTGCAAACAGTATATGTACGTTTACAGCATGATAATATATACACATGACTATGTGTACATGTGTGCATAGCAAAAGATTTGGATTAACATATATCAATATAGTAATGGTGATAATGTCTGAGTGGTGGAATTTTGAACATTTTCACTTCTTGATGTCTTTATTTTCTGAGGTTTCCAATGAGCAAATGATATGTCTAAAATAATCTAAAAACTATTTTTAAGGTTTTTAAAATTTTTTTTCTATTTTCTGATCATCACCTTTGGTAAGATTCAGCTCAAACACTCTATCTTCTACAAAGAGGTCACTTTCCCCCAAAGCTGGGTAATTTGAGAGCCAAACCCAGTTCAAAGATATGAAGTTATCTGACTTTCCATGATCTCTGCTTCTTCTTCCATATGTGACCCAGAAGCAGTGGGTCCCTCAGGCAGGTGGTGGCAGCCCGCTTGAACATCTCTCCAGCATTAAAGCTATGTATTCAGTGGATACCCAGGTGCCAGATTCTGAATATCCATGTGAGACCCTGAGCAAGACAGAAGGAAAGCATAGGACTGGCCAGGAGACTCCACACCCTCGAGGAGATTTCAAGCTCCCTAAGACATCAGGCACACACAGCACATGTGACGAGTCGAGGTATCTATGTCTACCTCAAGGTCATGGCCTCTTGCCCTACTAGGGTGATTGCTAGTCACTCCTAGAAGCCAGTGGGCCAAGTGACAGAAAGCATAGGAACACTCACTTAACCAGCACATTTAACTGCATTTTAATATTTTCTAGTGGTAAAAGAACATGCTTATGATAAAAAATTTGAAAAGCATACAAAAATATAAAGAAATAGGAAATAAATCCACGTATGACTTTTCCATTTAAGGAGTGGCCTCTTAATATTTTTGTAAATTTCCTTCTAACTCCTTTTCTCTGCTTTTCCTTCTCACATAGTTGAGATAAAATTGCATATTCAACTTTTTACCTTGTTTCCCCGGTTATGATTAGTATATACCCATGTCATTAAACATGTTCTAAACGTCATTGGTTAAGACAGTGGGATGCTCTGTTGGATGGGCACCTACCACGTGCCCACCACTGTGCTGAGCACTGGAGCAGCAGGAGGCAAGAAGAGGGGAAGCAGTAATCACTTTTCTAGAAGCTAGACAAGGGGATTATCTCATTTAATATTTACACTTTATGAGACGAGAACTAATTCTATTAATCAGAATTTAAAAGTCCTTGGAAAACCATTGAGCAGTTTCCCAGTCACAGAGATGGTAAAGGGCAGAATCAGGATATGGACCTAGAAAATCTGGCTCAAAGCCCACCTACTAACCTCCTATATTATGTGACCTGCCCTGGAATGGATAGGAATGGCTTACAGCTACTGAGAATAGGACACAGGCCAGGCAGGCAGGTTAGTCCTTTGCATGCATTAATTTATCTCATAGTCACCAACATTCTATTACTCTTTTTACATATAGAAATCTCAGCTGAGGGGATAATGTACCCACACAGGTAGGAAAGTGGCAGTATCAAGTTAGAACCCACACCTCTGACTGCAGCCCTGAACTTAACTATTCTTCCCTAGGAGAAGTCTTATTGCCAAGCTCACTATCATGAAGCTTTCCCTATTTTCTTCTAAGATATTTATTGTTTGAACTTTTACATTTAAGTCTTTGATCCATTTTGAGTTAATTTTGGATACAGTGTAAGAGTCCAATTTCATTCCTTCACACACAGACGTTTAGTTTCCTCAGCACCATTTATTGAAGACAATCTTTTCCCTGTTGGATGATTTAAATGGTCTTGGCACCTTTGTCAAAAATCCTTTGATCATATACATGAGTGTTTATTTCTGGGCTCTCCATTCTGTTCCACTGGTTTGTTTTGTTTTAATGCCAGCACCACACTACTTTGATTACGGTAGCTTTGTAGTAAGTTTTAAAATTAAGAAGCGTGATTTCTCTTACTTTGTTAGTCTTTTTTCAAGATAGTTTTGGTTCTTTGGGAGTCCCTGGAGATTCTACATGAATTTTAGGATGGATTTTTCTGTTCCTGCAGAAAATATCATTGAAATTTTGAAAAGGTTCATTGCAATTGTCATTGTTGTTTAGCTGGCCCAGGCCAGGTTCAAACCTGCCAGCCTTGTCAGCCTCAGTGTATATGACTGGCGCCCTATTCACTGAGCTACAGGCACCACCCAAGATTTTGAAAAAGTTTATAACAAAAACACACAAATTGACAATTCTAATGAAATATTGTGACTGTGGAAACCACTAATCTTTCCCCTAATAAGCTATGAGCATTTCATGTTGTATCCCTCATGGAATCTAATATTGAATCACGCTCTGGGTGGGACTCACATCATGCCTTTGAATGAATTGGGAATAAGAGCATCAAATACTTCTTTTCCTGTCTGGTGAGAACCATGATGTTTTAAGAGCCAATCAAATTAAATTGAAAATTAACAGACTTATTTTCAACAGATTTCATGTTTCTTAGTGAAGTAAAACAGAGTTGAATCCTGCCTCACACAAACATATCATGATTTACAAAGAACTGCCGCAGATACAAAATAATGTTTGGCAGTTTTCAGTCCAAAACAAGTAGAACCTCTTCCTTCACCTGCCTGCTCCAGCCAGCTATAGCTTACCACAATCTAAGGATGATATACACAAAGCCCCACCATCAGGGATAAGTAGTTTATTATTTCAGAGGCTATATTACCAGCTGCATATTTATTGTAAATGCTCAGGATTGGACATGGTTTATTCTATTTATAGCATTAATACTATTTTTTTAAGTTAAAATAAACAGATTGAAGAATTGAAGTCCGCATAGTAATGTTGTTATATAATATAAAAGGTATGAAACATAAACCTCTTCCTTCCTTCTGTGGAGTCTAATGAAACTGCCAGTTGTTTATTTTAGCACAAGAAACTCTTGGCCTGCAGAGCACAGGAAAGACAGAAGAAAAGCTTGCTTTGATGCTTCTAGAATTAACCCAAGAGGCCTTGTAAACCAACATAGCAAAACTGCCCTTCTCCTGCCAGCCCAGGCACTGTCTCCACTCTGCCCCCTTCCCTTGGCAAACTTGACTCCCAGAGCTTGTGAAGGAATAGTCCAGCAGTGGTGGAATGGAAGAAGATAATTCACGTTTATCTAGGCCAGGAACACTCAATGTTTTATGGGACATTGACCTCTTTGAAATCTGATGAAATATAGGAACTCCGATCCCCCACCCCCGCCCCACAGCCAAACACAGCCATACTTGCAAAATGTGACATGTGATTTCAGGAGGTTCCCAGACAAGAACTTCTATCTACCCCATGCCAACTTTGTGGTATGGCCATGCTAAGTGAATTAACACAATGTGATATACATTCCTCTGGCAAGTGATGATGTTTGGATCCAAGGGTTAGAGAGAGGGATTACAGGGTGATAAGTTTACTGGTTTATTTTAATGGGTTTGCCCGGAAAAGAGCCCCAGAGGTGGAAGACGTGCAGGCAGTGAAGAGACTTGCTAAGTCACTGCGCAGACAAGAATTTGGGCTTGCCTAAAGATAGGTCTTGCCTTTCCCCTCAGGTTCTGTGAGGTAACCTATGTTGTACTTAATGGGAGGGTCTTTGTTCAGTGAGGAAGCTGACCACCACAAAAACCACAACCATTGGCCTTAGAGTGGAGGCTTTGGGTCATGCAATTGACCTACAGGCAGAGATGAGTCATTCATAGCAGTGTAATGAAGCTCTAATAAAAACTCTGGGCACTCAAGCTGGGATAAGCTTCCCTAGGTGGCAATGCTCCATGTATTTTGTCACACATCTATGCCAGAAGAAAAACACGTCCCTAAAGATAGTGAAAGCTTTGTGTTCAAAATCTCCTTGGACTCTATGTGTGTCTTCCCTTGGCTAATTCTGAACTGCTTCTTCTCCCTGTAATGAAGCATAGTTGTGAGGATAATAGCTTTCAGTGAGTTGTGTGTGTTCTTTTAGTGAAATATCAAACCTGAGGGTTGTTAGGAAATCCCATGAACTAATAGTTGATGTCAGAGATGAGATAAGTCTTGGGACTGTGCAATCCAACATTGTTGGTGGTGTCAGAAGTCTTGGGCACTCTCAGTGTGACTCACTCTAGCTAGCTGCTTTCAAGCTCAGCCCCAAAGTACCTGGGTCCCTTGGCAATCAGCGTCCCAAAGGTTGGCTGTTAAATTGTCAGAGACTTTCTAGACCCATTGCCCTTGGGAAAATCTAGCTATGAGAAACCATCTGGACCACTGATGTGAAGCAATGGTGTATTATCTATGAACAATTAATATCAAGGTAAGTAAATACCTTACTTAACATTTCCCATGGGAGAGCCACTCATTTAGCATCTCATACTCAACTTTACCCCAGCAAGAATGGAAAGAGTCTCAGCAAAAATGGAAGCTCAGCAATCTAGAACATGCTCACAACAGCCTCACACTTTCTAGGGCCAAGGAAATGTCTTTCTCCAACAACTGACACCTGTCGAGGTCCCCATAGATTGTTTTGAGTTTATTTTGACTAATGAGATCTTATAGGGAGCACATGGCACTGGCATCCACACTACTAAGAGAAGTTGACCTTTTTTATAGACATGTCCATTTTTATTACTTACTTGGGAAGAAAGCCAGTTGACAAATGTCTAGTCAACAAGATAAGCAAATGGTATAAGTTGGTAAGATTCCTTAGAAAGGTAGAAAGATGGGTATTTGTCCAACTATTTCCAGTGCTCTTTTCTTTCATCTCTGCATTCTCTCCTCCCAAACCAGCATGAGAGTAGCAGAAAGCTAGAGATTAGCGGAAATCAACACTATGCTGCTCCTTCCTAGCAGGCTCTGGAGGATACACACATTCATATGGAAATGGGTACTGAGTTGCTAGTGTGCTCAACATATTCTGCTGGGCACTAGGAGCTGGGGAGAGCTGTGGTTCATGACGTTAAGAAAGGAACCTACTCTGAAGGACTCATAGCCTGATGACATATATAGGACATATCACCTAGGAATATAGGAAAAGCAGGACATGGTGGGGACCGCACGGAATATACTAAAATAATAACTTACGGGAAATCAAAGGAGGGAGATTTCACTTTGATTTCCCACAAGTTGTTATTTTGTATGGAGGTCACCATGAGTGGTTATTCTAAATGAAGCTCACCTAAGTAACAAAGCCATGGCCATTATAAAGAAATAGCATTAATTAGATGAGAAGAGACTTAGACATAAGGACTCTGGAGAGATAAAAAGAATGAAAAATAAAAACCAGAGTCACTCTGAGACAATTGAGACTAAAACCCAGAAAGGGCTAGCCAGCCCCTAAACCAAGGGCTTATCATTGTCCTTGTTTTTACAGAAAGCTGGCACAGCCTGATCAGAGTGACTTGTGCAAGATCACAGGGGTAATAAGCAGCTGACGAGTGATTCAGGCTTGATTGATGTAAAAACAGACAGCAAGTTGGCAATGCAGTGCCATGGCACTGGGACCACCCCCTGGCTCTGCATCCTGGAGGGGTGAGGAAGGGACCTGAGCAGGAAGGGAGCACATGTATGCAGAAGCCTCAGGGGCAGCAGCAAAGCCTCAGCTCAGGATGCCAGCATGGTTTCAAACGGACTGCCCATTCATGGCAGGATGAGAGAACATTGCTGAGAGTATGGCCAGGGGCTGTGATCCAGCTCTGCACACAGATACCACAGCCTAGAAAAAAGACAGACAATGGGCTCAAGTGACCAGGAAAGTGACATAGCCACCCAAAGCAGTGTCTCTATCACTTGCCTGTTGTGGGTACCCAGAGAGATGAAGAGAATAGCGGCACACATAGGCTAATCTGTTGTCAATATGTCCTACAATTTCAGTGAAGTTGATGCTTCTACAAAACCATCCTGCCCATGAGTGGCTCTAACTCTGAAAAAGCCAAGTATAGCAAAAGAAGGAAGAAATGGAGGTGGTGGGGGATTCCCTTAAAACTGATAAGCTACCTTTTTAGGGTAAAGAGAAATACATGGGTATCCAGATGGTAATAAATCAGAGGATTCAATATTATCAGAAGTTGGGAACCTAGGATCAGAAGGACTCCCATTGAAACCTCAGTAAGTTCACCAATGCTATCCAATGAGACTCCTGTATCTGTTGCTGTCCAATATGGCAGCCACTAGCTTTGGGCAACTACTAAGCTCTTGAAATATAGCTAGTGACTACCTTATTGAGAAGAATACCTCCATAACCAGGAATGTGGTAAAGAGCATAAGTAAACAGACCTTTCAGAGAAGCTGTTCTCACTGTAAATAAAGTCAATCCCACATTGGTTAGGATAAAATAGATGATTAATCCATGGGAAGACACTAAGGGAAGTGTGTCCTTGGCTGACCAAGGTCTTGTCTCTCAGATGTGTGTTTAGGAGTATCGCCACATCCTTCTATGCAGACTGTGGGTCTCTACCTCTGGGAGAGAAGGAATGCTGGGCCAGATGGACAGAGGTAAATCATAGGTTTTTATGGACATATTAAATGTTTCCTGTGTTTTTCTTTGATCTCACCACCCCCACCAAGGCAAGAAGACCAGCAGGGTATTTCTCTGTATTCTCACTGCTACCTGAAAGGCAGTGATATTTTTTGGACTTGTACTAGTGAAAACACAACTTTAAAATTCTGTCCCTGACAGGCACTAGACTAATTACTAGGCTTAAACATAGAAGCCTTATCTCTTTTTTTAAACACAAAAATAAATGTGTCCTATTTATCTCTTTATCAGCAGCCTTATCCTCTCCCAGAAAGAGCAAAGGTATTGACTGGGGTGCTCAGGAAAATTGTGGAAAGGAAAACAGCCCTCCCTTCTAGCCTAGGGCTCACTGCCCTGCCCCTGAGACCCTGTGACTCTTTACTGTGAAATAACTCAGGAAAAGCCATCAATGCAGGTAACATGAATTCAATACTAACAGAATTCTGATCTTCTGAGATTCTACTAAGATGCAATTATGATAAAAACGTAAGATAGAAAAAGATCCAGAAGAAATGAACTTAGCCCCAACAGAAATAATCAATTTTCTAAGGAAGAAAGGAATCAGAATAGAAATATACGTGGGCTCTGAGAAACCATGATTTCTTCTCATCACTTGGAGGTCCTCTAAAGGCTCAGTTTTTTTTTGTCTGTAAAATGGAGATAAAAGTACCCCAGGAGAGACTATTCTAGATTAAGAGATTTAATAACCTCATGTAATATATAACCTTATTTGGATCCTGATATGAAAAAAATTGAAAGATTTGCTAGATAAACAAAAAAAATTTAAAGATGGACTGTGTATTAGATGATGCCAAGGAATTATGTTTTTGTTTCGAAGAAAATGTCCATATTTTTTAGAGAGTCATACTTAGATGTAGAGGTAACTTGATATAAGTCCTGGAATTTACTTTAATATACTTACACAAATGAGGGAAGAAGGGGGCAGGGGGCAATTATAGTTTTGAAATGCTTGTTTTTGGCCTTACCCGGCTGTAAACAGCCAACTTACCCAAATGCTCCTCCTCCAGAGCACATGGCCACATTTAAAACCTAAACCTTCCAAAAACATTCTTAAATGTGAACCACACAAGATGCTGGCTCCTGGTGGGGGTACCTGTAGGTATTATATATTCTCAAATCAGTCATTTGACATTTTTATGGCATCACAAAATCTACACCTTTGCCTGAGCCTAAATCAACAACAAAAGCATCAGCCAAGACTGCATATATTACAGAATCCTTGTAAATCAGCAGTTGCCTTTAGGCTCAAGGGGCCTCCAAATTTGATCAGCTGTTCAAAACAGTAAAATCTCATTAGTTCAATGTCCAACCACTCACCAGTGAGACCAACTTCAAAGGCACAAACACTCTGAAACCAATGAAAGAATAACCAGGAAACTTCAGTGTTTCTAAGTTAATTAATAAACTGAGAACCTGATTTCTTATCAATCGGTCGGGGGAGGGCGGGGGAAGGACAGCATGCTATTAAAGTTTTTTTCTTTAATTACTCCTCTCTATCCCTTTTGTGATAAGACATCTTTTTCCCTGTAGAAAAGAATTGGTAGGATTCTACTTCCCTATAATCAAGCTGAGAAATCACATGTTAAAAGCCTTTCATATAAGCTTGATGTTGACTGTTTTGATTTCCTGAAATTCCGACTAGTGATGATGTTGACTTGGGCATTAGGATGGAAAAGATGGCATTAACGTTCATCCCTGATGAATAATGTTTATGGAAGGAGGGGTACTGTTAATTGACATTTTAGTAAAATTCATTATCACACAGCAGCCATCTTTCTTAAACACGTCAGAGAACACTGGCATGGTTGCTGGCACATACATTGGGCACCAAATCTGTCCAGACACTCATGAGATAGTGAAGAATGAAAAGGGAAGGACTGAGAGCCTATGGTTTTGTTGTTTTTACTTGCTTGGGGCACAGAAATGAGAATGAGAGAAGCTATGTACCAAGCCCAATTAACTCTCTGCTTCCTGGCTACATCAGGCACAAGATGCCACTCACTTTATCATTTGGAACCAGATATTGTCATCGCTTTGTTAATGATCTACATAGGCCCAAAGAGCTTGATAAATATACAGGCCAGTGGTGCTGGGAGAAGGTTGACGGTGGAAGGTAGTGAGCGTGACAGTGTATCCTCATTGTGTACCAGTGATAAGCTGCTGGAACATGTCTGTTGATGCAGCAAAGCCCACTGATAAGAAACAAACTCTGGCATCAAGATTAGGTAACGGGAGTCCAGCTGGTACATCGAGGAATGGGGGCCCACACTCGGCGAGACTAAGAAACCCTTCCCCTACAAGTTTGCATGGTATCATACTGGTACACACACAGCCAGCTTTTAAGGCTTCTCTTTCTAACACTGTTTTCATCTTCAATGCAGTCCGCCTTTTCCAGAAGCTATTCTGAAAGTCGTCAACTTTTGTGAGGAAGAGAATAAAAGGGATGGCAGTAAGCACGTCATTGTCCCAGTGTGTTTTTTGAAGAACCGTATCCCCCTCACATTTTTCATGGTGGCTTTTGAAAGTGTCCTGACAATAACAGGTGTCTCTTCAACTAGAACACTGCTCCTCTGTCACGTGATTTCACTAGACAGAGTGTCATGACAGCAGTTCGTTACTTTCTATCTCACTAGTATAAGAATAGTTTTGTCACACAGCTTAATAGATATTTGTGGGATGAATGAATAAATAAAATCAGTCCATTTTACCTGCTATTTACTGGCAAAGGAAAAGCTGTCTCCTGTTAGGGTCCCAAGATGATGTCTGAGAACGAATTTCTCTGAGACTTTTCTCCATCCCCTCTCATATAATAAAATTTTGTGTCTTCTTAAGATAACTTGACTGCTAACGTGTTGGTCACGTAGAAACCAAACACATTAACCAACAAGGGAGTAAGTGGCAATTCTGCTGTGCATATTTTTTATTCTTCAAAAAACACAACCAAACCACCCCCAGAAAGCCACTGGCTAAGAATTAAATTGACAATTCCTGTAGCACAATTGGCTCTCACTGGAAAATCCACTACATTACCAAAAAATGGTTTTGGAAACCGGACCAGAGGCAACATTAACATGCAAAACTCTGCCAGATTCTCACACAAGGTTTTAGCATCACCCTCGGCCCTTGGTGCAGATGAAAGGGTAATTGGAGGCCCGTGGAAAATATGAGTAGTGGGGTCATAGATAGATTTTTTCTTTGCTTCTCACATATCCCTCCACATTCTAGAGGGGAAGGAAACGGCTTATGTAATGCTATGCAAGTGTGAAGTGACTATCGCTGGATGTCAGCTAACCGCCGACGGCAGGTCAGGGTGTGGACTCAGCGCTCCAGCTGAGGAAGCCACAGAAGTGAGGAGCGTCACTAGTGCCTTCTGGGTTTTTCCGCCTCCAGAACCTAACATGGCTCTAGTGGCAGCAGCGCCAAGCACAGGCACTTCCAAAAACCTCAGGTTCTTCTCTTCTAGCCCAGTGATGTGCTTAACAGGAAAGAGGAAATGAAATTAAGTGAAAACAGATTTCCCAAAATGCTGGAGGTACTGGCCAAATCAGAGTCCAAAAAAACGTTAACAGCCTTCGGTAAAAGGATGATCCAAAACCCAATCCGTCAGGAAAAAGACAGTTTAGTCCATGATATTCCTTAAGAGGGAATCCCAGTAGTACATAAAGTAGCTCCAACCTTCCTCATAGCAGGAAAAAACAGTCCCTCTCTTTCTCAATCTGGTACATGAGCCTAACACGTCGCAAACCTGTTACAAAGCCAACTCCCCAGCTCAGAAAGATGAGAAGAGCCTAACGGTAGGCAGCGTGCAGCCCTGTGCCCCAAGTGGGTCCTGCGTCCGTCTGAGGAAATTTACCACTTGGTTACTGAGCCCATACCAGCATGCTGCCAGACCAGTAAGGAACGCCAGAACATGAATTGGCATTTTTTCAAACATGCTTACTCTGTTATGGCTAATGTTATGTCATCACCTATATACTTGGGCACTGACATCTGTTTACCTGGATCCTGCTAATTATTTCTGAGCAATTAGCATTTTGTTTATGCCTATTTTCCTAGTATGTCTCGCTTTTCTGCCTCACACGTACAATTCCATGATTTCTACTGTCTGCGGATCCTTTCATCTGTTATTTAACAATTTTTCTTTCCAAATTTATGTAGGTCCCAAAGATTGACTCATATAGCACCAAAGATTTATCATCATAAAGTTAAAGTGGTCTCAGCCTACCCACCAGATATTCATTTGGAGCGAGGTAGGGTGGAGGAAATTAAGTGTTTATTTTTTAAGTTTATCATATTGACAAAAGAGTGATACAAAGTGGTTCTTAAGAAATTCATATAGGAGTGTGTCTGAGCTTTGAACAATTTGTGAATGCTGCCACTTATTGTTCTGTTTAGCTACTGAAATGGACTCTAAGAATAAAAATCTATTTTAATCAGCTATGCAGCCTTATTTGAAATTCTCATTAATCTGGTTGAGAACTTCCTTTAGTTATGTTCAGATATTACATATTTAGAATTCTTTCCTTCCTTCACACCTTTGACAAGTTACCTGTGATCCTTTTATTGGAAAAATATTTATAGTCACTCTGTTTTAAAACAATCTTTTTGACGAAGTTCCTAAGTTTCAATTTTCCATCTTTTTATTCATTCATTCAGCTAACATTTACTAAGTGCCTATTCTGAGCAAGTTACTGTGCTAAGAGCTTAGAATAGAAACATAAATCAGAAATTTTATAGTCAAGAGAGACTTAGAGGTTATTAAGGAATGTAAGAGATGTGAATAACCATAAGGCAAGGTAAGAAGAGAGGAGTACTGATTATGCTAGAGCCATTCAGGGAAATACTTTTAATTAGAAAAAATTTAGGGAAAGTTTCCTTAAAAGAAATATTTTTAAGTTTGAAAAATAATCTCAAAGCATATCTATGTATACACACACACATATAACACACATGGTATTTTAAAAATTTGTCTAGGCTGGGTACAGGGCTCATACTGGTAACATTGTACTTTGGGAGACTGAGGTGGTAAGTGGGAAGATCCCTTGAAGCCAGGAGTTTGAGACCAGTCTAAACAATATAGCAAAACCCTGCCTCTACAAACAACAGCAAAGTTATCCAGGCATGGTGGCACATGCCTATCGTCTCAGCTACCTGAGAGGCTGGGCCAGGAGTATTGCTTGGGCTCAGAAGTTTGAGACTGTCATGAGCTACAATGACACCTCTGCACTTTAACCTGGGTGACAGAATGAAACTCTGTCTCAAAAAAATTTTCTATCTATCTTTCTCTGTTATTACACAGCAGGTTCCTTAAGGGACACAAGTTTGTCCAGATTATTTGTTTTTTTTTTCTTTTTTTGTTTTAATCCCAACCTACTTCAGAGGCAATACCTAATACGTAGGACAGTACCTAAAACATGCTCAATAAATGTTTATTGAATACATAGCTTTATTAATATTAATTAGGTCATGTGGAGAATTCCAGGCAGAAACCATAGACAGATTCTTTTGATTCCATTGTTTGGCAAATTTAGAATCTTCCAGCTATGAAAAATAAAGAAATATGTTTCTTATTCTATTTTAAGGTTTATTTTTATTTGAAGCAAACTTCCTTGCCTTCTCCCCATGTCCTACTCCACGAATTCGCTAGGTGCGCCTAAATACACTGAGCAGTAACCAGGCTCAGGGCAGAAATTTCCTCTCCCCACCCTAGTTCCCTAGCAGCTTCCCAGCTGAGTGGGGGCTTCGTTTATGGCTCCTCCAAAATGTGGGAATGTTTCACCATGGCTACACTGAGGATTAACCAAACTCGGGCAAGTGTTTGGAGAGATTTAGACGGAGGTCCCTCCGGACCCACAAGGTATTAATGCGATGGAATGTTTAGAAAATCATGCAGCTTGGCTCAATTCTTCAAACTTGTGAGGCTCTGTTTTAGAATTATTGCTATGTTCCCATTTCTAACAGATCATAGTCCATTACCATTCCCAGCATGGGAAAAGACTTAGAGAAAGGAGAAAGAAAACAAAGCCTAACGCCTACATCACTTCAACATGGGGAAGGATGACTGGGAAAAAGAACACGGTAAATAGCTGGATGAGAAGTGAGCTCCACAGACATTCAGGGTGGATAAAAGCAGACAGACCCTTCCCATTTTGTACATGACTTAGGACTGAATCTTTCTCCCTCCTTTTCCTCTCAGCATTATTTATTAAATTAAATGATGCAGGAGACCCCTTTATTTCAAAGAAGTTCTTAGTAAACTCATTTGATTATGTGTGAGAGGTGACTAAAGTTAGGGCAAACCTTGTGATCTCAACGTTGTTTTAATTAAAGAGCCTCACTTTTTGAATTATGTGGAATGCCTGGCAATGGCATTTTCTTGACAACTTTTTTTTTTTACTTTTATAAAAAATAACTTTATTTCTCAACACAAAAGCTATTTAAGAACAGTGGTATTTTCTCATATTTTTTCAAATCTCTTTAATGTCTACACTAGTGTTTTTCAAGCTTTTTTATCTTACGGCACACTTGAACCTACAAACATCTCACAACTCTTAACAAAGGCTTTCCCTTGAATGTTTAGAATTTAGAAAGTATGTTCATATTTATGAGCCCTTGGATATGAATACTGTAGGAAAGTCATAAGCACCATGTTTGAATCCCCTTTGCACAGATAAACAGACTCAAGTTAAATACGTTGGTTTCCATTCACCACTAATTAGTGATAGGGCCATTTTGTAAATCTTATTTCATTAATCCTTACACAACTCTACACAATTCTAAAAGAGACAATTCCACAAGAATTCTCACATTCTTTATCATAGATGATTTCTTCAAATCAGAGAAATTAGGTTTTCTCCAAATTATCACAAAATTTGTAAAATGGTGACTCTACTACCATGTTTCCATGCAAATAAGACCCACCCAAAAAATAAGCCCTAGCAGGATTTCTATGTATTTGTTAAATATAAGCCCTACCCCAATAATAAGACCTTGTGATGGGTGTGGCTATGCAGCGTACCTGCATAACCACACTATGCATTTCAGCATGGCGAGGAAGACATACCCTGAAAATAACCCCTAGTGTGTCTTCTTGAGAAAAAATAAATATAAGACAGTGTCTTATTTGGGGGGAAACATGGTAGTTCACCTGCTGCAGCCATTAGCACATCAATACTATTCTTCAAACACATTAACTATTTATTCAACAGTGTATGTATTGAGCACCTATTATGTGCCAAGCACTATTCCAGGCACTATAGATATGCCAGTATCTTGTGTTTACAGGTTCAAAGTGGAAATAAATGACTTTGTTGTTCCATGGTGTACATAGGTATGAGTGCACTCACTATAGGACAACCAAAGTTGTTGAACACAGAAGTGAATTTACCAGGTGCATCTGTTTTGAGTCCATCGAGCACTACTCAAGTGGTTTTAACAGCCACTGCCAAGATTTTCCTGTACTGTTAGGCAGAATCCAATGACTATATCTTAAAAGAACCACACCCCCAGGGTCTTAATGCTAAATGTAATTTCCTAACCCACAATCGTAGTCTCAGAATCCACCACTAGAGAAAGGATAAGTGGGTGGCAAAACTAAGGATATTCATATTATATTAGGTCTCTCTGTGTTTTGTGGATGGTCCAAAGAATCTGATGACCCTGATCTAAATTTGAAATAAAATGTTTGTATTTTTGTTTAAGAATAAGTTGGGCTACGGTAAGAAATAATCAGCTATAATGTTTTGTGCAATTCAGCCACCGACTAACTGTCTCTTTGGGAATTTGGAGAGCTCTGTGCTGCCATTCCAATATTTTCTTTCTCCGTGCCCTCACTTTTTTAATGTTAATTGATTTGCTCCATGAAATGCCCTGTAAAGTGGCCAGATGTTGTAAGAGAATCTTGGTAGTATGGGAATTCAGCAGGAGACTCCCGCAGCATAAACTAATCCTCAAATTTCCCCAGCTCTCAATTTAGCAAAAACAAAGGCTCCCACTTTAAGTGGGATTATGAAGAATCTCCTGGGTTTTACTAGTAACGTCTCACGAAAAGCAAAATGGTGCACTACTCTTACCACTGAACACACAAAACAGGATTTTGTTGACCCAGAAGAAATCACTGCAGAGTAGTAGTCAGGCAACATATGTTAATTCTTAACTCTGCTATCATCTAGCTGTGTGACGGTGGACAAATCATACACTCTCTGGATCTCACATTCCATTTATCAAAACAGATGCTACACATGTAAGTGTGTTTCCATCAGGTATGAACAAAGCATTCTGGGGAACAAGGAGCTCTTCAGGGAAATCACAGAAGACTTCACAGAAGTGATGTTATTTGCCTAGTCTTTGGGGGAAAATTCGAGTTTTGCCTGCTGAAAGGACAGAAATGAGAGGCTATGATGGAATAAGGGTTACTATGTAGTTGCAAGTCATTGCAGTCACAATCAACAGACATTTTCAAAGTCTGTTATGAAAGGGAGTATGGGATGGTGCCTTCAGGGGTTAGGGAAAAGCAGAGAATAATGGCACCAACATTGCTTAGACAATGCTGCTGAGTGAGGTCTGTTCAGGTTATGTAGGGCCTTCTGTGGCTCACTCAGTTAAGACTATATCCAGAGGATAACAAGGGGCCTCTTATTTTGCAGTAGGAGGAGATTGTAAACAGAAGATGAATTGGATGGGAATGTAAATGATGGTTAGGGGCCAGTTAGAAAGCTGGTGCTATACATCCAGAAAGACAGAAGGTCTGAATTAAAAACCTGGCAGGTTTTGAAGACGTTTCTTAGAGAGAATTAACAAGACTTTGTGACTGAAGAAAGATGAGACTAAGAAATCAAGAGGGCTATGAAGTCTCTAACTGGAGAGGCTAACACATCATTACCACATGACATTTGGGTCAACAACAGATCACCTATATGATGGTAGTCCACTATAATGAGATTACAGTGAAGCTGAAAGATCTGTCACCTTGTGACATCATAGCCACTGGAATGTCATAGCACAATGCATTGTCTTTTCTGTTTAGCCACACCTGCACTTACTATGGCATTCCAGTCACCCACAGCATTTAGTACAGAAACTTGCTATGCAGTGCACTGCCCAGGAGCAGCAGGCTATCCCACACAGCCTGGGTGTGTGATAGGCTAGACCATTTAGGGTTTTTTTTTTAATTTCTTTTAGTTAATTTAAGGTTTATTTTTATTTATTTATGTTTTATTGTTGAGAATTCACTGAGGGTATAAGAAACCAGGTTACATGGATCGCTCTATGGTGTTTGGCAACAAGGAAATCACCTGAGGACACATTTCTCAGAACCTATGCCAGTTCCCAAGGGACACATATATGGTGATCCTAGATAGACAGATTCCCAGAGTGGACCGTGCATCAGAATCGCCAGTAGGCTTGCTTAAAATACACTATGCTGAGTCCCATCCCCCAAAGTTTCAATTTATGTGGTATGGGTGAGGCTTCAGAGCCTGCACTCAACAATTTCTCAGGAGATACTGCTGCTACTACTTTTGAGAATTGCTGCTAATGGATTTAAGGGGGTGGAGAGTTAGTTTAAAAGGGAAGCAAGCTGATGGTTAACTTCTAAGCATGTGTTGTTTGAGGAATCTATGGGATGTTATATATATACTTCTTTATTATCTAAAAGGAGGCTTTACTACTCACGTAGCTAACAGGAGAACAATAAATGAACAAAAGAACTAAACTCACAACACATAACTGAGCCTTTGAAGAGAACACTCATAGCACAACTACTCCCTTTGTTTTAATTAAACACATGTGGCCTAACTCATTATCTCTAAGAATTCATTTTCTTAGCTTTGAAGAGCCCTAAGCAGACAGGAGCGGTGTGAGTTCTCTGCCTCAACTCTTGCTGGACAGATTCTGGGGACTCTGATATAAGTTAGCCTTGCAGAGAAAAGAGAAAGAAAATAAAATAAAGAGCACCCACAGCAGTTATCAATCTGCTGAAACCGAGGGGAAAAGGCTATTTTAACCCTTTAAAATCTTCATTGGCCGGGCACAGTGGCTCACCCTTTTAATCCTAGCTAGCATTCTGGGAGGCCAAGGCAGGTGGATTGCTTGACCTCAGGAGTTTAAGACCAGACTGAGCAAGAACGAGACCCTGTCTCTACTAAAAATAGAAAAACTAAAAAAGAAAAAAAAAAAGGTAGAAAAACTAGCCAGGCATTGTGATGGGCACCCGTGGTCCTCGCTACTCGGGAGGCTGAGGCAAGATCGCTTAAACCCAGAGATCAAGGTTGTTGTGAGCTATGATGATGTCTCAGTACTCTACCCAGGGTGATAGAGTGTGACTTTGTAAACAAATACATAAAATCTTTTCCTCAGTGGCCCAGCAATTTCTTTCATTTATGTGCCATGGCCACACCCTCCTTTTTATTATTTTCTCTCTTACTTTCTTTCTTTCTTGAAAAAAAGGTGAAATAAAGCTTTGACTACTTACTCTACTGCTGGTGTGAGAAGTCTTTCTCCAACACATGCTATGAGCACTTTGTGAGTCCTCACATGAAATCTAAGAGAACAATGATGTGTTTGGTTACTATTTGTATCCCCAGGGGAAACAAGATGCCTGAAACACCTGCAGCCCAACAAAAACCTGCTAAACGAATGAGAGAATGTTGAGTTACTCTAGTGGAGATGACCAAGAGGCTAAAGTCACAGTCACATTGTTCATTTGGACCTGGTATAGAGACCAAAGGAGGATGTTGTAAAGAAGACAGATAAAATCATTAGAGCCAATATTTTTCATAACCTTAAGAAATCCGAAAGAATTAGGAATAAGAAATTTCACTGAGTTTATACACTTCCTGTAGGGGTGTCCAACCTATAGCCTGTGGGCCACATGCTGATTTTGTGAGGTCTTTTTTTGTTTATCTGTGGTGTTAGATATCACAAAAAGCATGCAGGGACCTTGTTTTCACTAATCAACTTTCACTAGTGTTTGTGTATGTAATGTGTGGCCTAAGACAACTTTTATTCTTCTAATGTGCTGTAGAGAAAAAGGTTGGACAGCCCTGATTTACAGGTGAGTGCCAACAGAGGGTTGGAGATGGAGTCTGTGTCTAGATTCTCCCACCGTTTGAGATGTATATGACCTACAAAGCTGAAAACTATGTATTTCTAAAGTGTGGAAACAAACATTTAAGGAGCATCCATGTGTTTGTTACAAGAATAATTTCTGCATGGGGAGGGAAGCTGGACTAGGGGATCACTCAGTTTCCTTCCAAGTCTAATATAGAATGTGTTAGGATTCATGACTGAAGTGGAGCAGGGAGCAATGCATTCATGTAAACTGGAAACAGGGGTACATCATAGTAGTTAAGCAGGGCATTAGAGCTAATCAAAATTTATTTTCAAGACAAGGGTAGTAAAAATACAAAAGAGAACCTTAGTTCTTACCACAGGGAGAAGAAACCCAGGGGTCAGGACACTGGTGAAGTGGAGGCTGTGGCCACAACCTCCTGCAAAGAGTGGATGGACCTTTGCAGCTCTTAGCCATGACCATGCCACACACAGCCTAACATGTCTACAGACTGGGCAACTACTCTTTTACCATCTTTTCCTCCTCATTAATCAGAAGTGAATAGATCCTGATGAGAAAATAAAGCTCTTGCTTATCAGAATATCCCAGAATATCCTTGTGCGGAAAGGTCACAATTCCAGCATCAGAAGCATCAAGAATAAACACATATATCTTAACTCTGGCCCTTATTCTCACAAAGGATTATTTTTAGAAAAAAAGCATATAAATCAGATAAAGCATATAAATCATTATAAAGCATATAATCTCTTCTTTTGCAGAGAAGATAATTCCTTTTATCAGTAAAGGAAATTTGTGGCCTGATAGTGATTGAATATTAGAATATGCTTTTACCTCTGCTACTGGTTTACAAATGTTTCAGAAATACACAAAGGATTTAAAAAAAAAAATAGTAGAGCAGTGCCTCGGGGAGTACCGCTAGTTTAAATAACACATGAAAAGTATTTATGAGCCCTTTTTTATGAGGTGGTCAAAGAAAAGACCATCCAGCATGTAACATAAGACTGGCTGAAGAAGAAAGCATGTCCAAACCACATCGGAGAGTGAAGCATGAATGGAATTTTATTTCAGTCTCTATTGCTTATTTAAATTAATGGTGTTTTCAGATGGGACCTAAATGATAACGCAGATCAAGGTAAGGCTTGCCAGGAAGAAAATATACTAGTCTATTATTCAAGGAATGTTACTAGGTAATGCTGAAATAATCTGAAATATATGGGTTTAGCAAAAGGGGATTTATGGAAGGGGTATGTGGTTATAATATGGCCAAGTCCATTTTGAATTCTGTGGGTTGCGCGTTTCACTAGAGTCAGGCTCTGGAATTGCTCCACATTCAGCAAATGTGGCTAGGTTGTCTACAGCCAAGGCGGCCAGAGCCCTGTACGTAGGGAACCACAATGCACTGTCACAGCACCAGGTCCATTCGGCTATAAAGTGGGCTGCTATTCATTTATTTAGCTGTTCCAACTGACCCCTCTAAAGAGCTATGCCTTCAGCCCTAATCCTGCTAAGTAGTAATGGGTCTCAGCTAATCTGCTCACCATCTCCTTTCTGGGCCTCTGTGTGACAGAGAGCGTGCCCTGGTGCGTGACAGCTGGCAAAGGTTACGGGTTGTGGAGGCAGCCATGGAGCAGAACAAAGATAACTGGTCCCCAGAGGCATTAAACTGAGATCCTTGGCCTCATTAATTCTCTATCTTATAACGAGCATCTGCCCATTAGTTGTGTCAGTAACGAATTGTAACACTAAAGTGTTCCCTCAGGCCACCAGTTGATTGAGTTCCATAGCTGTGTCAAGAGTATTGATGTGTGCAGCCCTTCAATGAATGCTAAATGCTCCCGGTCATTCCCTCTTTTATTTCACAGACATTGATTAAGCGCTGACTCCTTTCCAGCATAATTGAACCCACGTGATTTCCACTAAACTCCTTTTGGAAATTAAAAATATAACAATGTACTAAATCCAAAACTGGCATTTCTACATAAGAAATCCTCATTATTTGTTTAAAACTTAAAATAAACAACAGCATATCCTCTCAAAAAGCCCACATTCCAAGTTCAGAAACATCAAGCCAAGATAACTATTTTATAAACCTTACATTTAATCAAGAGGTTAAACTCCGAAAAAGAAATGCAGTAGTAGATGGTCTGTCCTTTGTGTATCTACACAACAGCTTCAAAATATTGTGAAAGTGAGGAAAAGGAAGTTCTGAAATAGGAAATTCAGGTTTCAATACAATCAGGGAGACCATCAAATCATTTGTATTCCCTTTTATAGAATCAAACTGAATTTTTGTGTTTCCTTTTAACCCATTCACTTTCTTTTTTTCCTCGGTCATCTATCTTCCTTACACCCAAACTTTCAGACAGTGCTGGAAATGACTGATGGATACCAAGCATGCCAACTTCTGCCCGTTGAAAAGGGACCATCAGCCAGAGCCTAGTGTGGCTTGGCTCACACAGAAACCACCTCTTCGGCACCAGTCTCTACTACCCCCTTCTTTCCATCCATCCTCCCTGCCAGATGGAATAGCCGTTTATCAGCAGGAGGCAAACTCCATCCTGTAACTGCCTCTATATGAGACCACTGTTAAAGAACAAAATTGTCTACTCCTCAGCAGTTGTCAAGTCCAACCCAAGGTCAACGATCCCTTTTCATCTGGTGGTGGGGATAACTCTCTCCAAGGCAGAGGAAAAGGTTTAATCAGTTTTTATTAAGATCTAACCTATAATTCCTCACTTGTCATTGTAGCAAAGTATATCTTGCCATACCAGATACAGATCAATACAGGATGCTGCTTCCGTTTTATTTACTATAATCTTTACTGTACATGGTAGAGGCTGAAGTTTCCGGCTTTGATCAAGAACTTGGAAAAACCTCCAAAATTTACCAGTACAATGCCATGTAGTGGGAAGGGGGTTTTAATCAGATTGTGGATGTCTACACATATTTAAAAAGCAAGAACCTATAGTTTATTTTTTTTGTTCAGTTTATCTGTCTTACAGTTTGGCAAACAACTTCTTCAAGCTGTGGCTTGATTTTTTTCTCAAAAAGAAACAAGGTGGCACTTCCTGTCCATCTGACGAAGCTCCTCTGTAGGACTCGATGTCACATTCTTCTTTTGCCCTTCCCAGAGACAGGCATACAGTTTTCAAATGCAAAATTGGAAAGGCTGAATCCAGATGCCCAGTTTCTCCAAGAATATTTTGGACTATCTAAAAGTAACTTTATTCAGATTATTCCAGTAGCTTAAACGTCATGAACATTTCATCCTACCAGTGTTGTCCCAAGAGGCTACTTCAGTGCATTCTCACGATGATGGGACATCATTCATGAAACAAAGTTTTCAGCAGCATTGACTGACGCTCGCTAACCATGAGGAACACATACTGTTGGCCTTGGCTCCCTTGACAACTAAGTCTAAAGTGATATTTTTCGATATACAGTTTTTTAAGGACATCCTATAACCAAGAGGATTCCAGTTCACACTTAGCCACCGACGTACCACGCGTCAGATACTGCACTGTAGAACATTTAGTCTCCATCAGGACTGCCCTTGGTGCTAAGATATTTTGGTTTCCCAAATGGCTTGTTTACTATGAGACTCTAAAAATAGAGAACCCCAGACTATTACCAACAGGTATCAGTCAAGATTCTGCTCTGCCTTGGGCATTATGTCTGGCAGTTATATGAAATGCTACAGTTGCCTGTGGACTTTTCTGTAATAAATTTTGAAAGAGAGCCATCGAGTCCCTGTTTCATCCACTTATTTGTGGTATTTGTTGAGTACCAACTTTGGACCAGGCACCATTCTAGGTCCCAGCATCATTCTTCTTGCAGAACCTGAACTCCACATCCTTAATTTTATGAGCATTTTTAAGAGATAATTTTCCAAAGACCAAACAAAGACTGGTACATTCTGAACAGATCTTAGGTTGTCTAGAGCCACAAACTGCTATTGTGCATTGATTTGCTTAGTGATGTCCATTGGCAGACAAGGTATAAGGAAAAATCGTAGGGAGCCATCCCTCTGTGCTCTGAGACACAGGACTAGGCTTGGTCATATGCCACTGGAAAGGTCATATTTGAAGATTAAGCCCAGTCACGAAAAGCCACTGGCTCCCATGCTCCCAAATACACACGCATCTGCCAGCACTGAAATACAGGCTGGGAGCTGTGACAGAGGCAAGGGCACACTCATTAGGCTGAGCCCATAGCAAATGTCCCTTAAAAAACAACAGGGGGCTTGAGGCTGATGAGCAATGATTTTAGTTAGATTTCATTTATTATCATCCTGGGGAAAATGAAGAGGAATGTGAGAAACTCCGATTTATAAAAGGTCTTTGTAGTCACACCAGCCTAATTTCTAATTCTCACTACACTGCCTGGCCCCTGGGCAATCCTGAGTGAGCTCCCTAAATGCTGAATCTCGATTCTGTCTTTGGTGTAAAGATTATAGTGCCCGTGCCTTAGTGCTTTTCTGAGTGTTAAGAAGGGAGAGATAAAACAGCTATCTTGGTGCCTATTACAAAGTAGGAGCTCAATCCTCTTAGAAATCTGCTTCTTTCTATTTAATGTAACAAAAGTTTGTACCATTGTAGATGACTGAGAAGTGACACAACACGTCAGAGCAGAGCCCTAGGGTTTCCAGTAGTATGAAAGTCTTGAGAGACTCATCAAGCTGTTCATTTATGCTGCTGTTGACCATGCTCCATGGGAAAGGCATCACCTAGTGAAGGGCAGCGGGCCTCAAGCTCTTCATTATCACTTAGTCATTGAAGCCCAGATTTAAATGGTTTTTAAAGTAAAGCTTTGAGTCAATTGCTTAACAAGAATATTTGAAGAAAAAAGATTTTCTTTTATACTTCCTACAAATGTCCAATTTGTTTTTAAGAGACAGGATTCCAATCTCATAGTCAGAAAATGTGGTGTTTAGGGTGGCAGCTATAACACTGTGACTATATTTCTCAAGCCATAAATTGACATGTGGTCTGACAAGCATGAAGTGTACTTCTAGAGACAGTGGGATAGAATATTTGAAATCAGAACTGGAAAATTCGGGACATATGAAGGCTATAAATAGTGGGCAGAGACTGGGGTGGTTCCAGCAAAGACTTGATTCCTACTAAGAACCACATAATTAACCAACCCCCATTTGTTACACATAGAAATACTGGTACATAAGTGGGGCGATTTAAACCAGCAGCATAAACAAGCCAGGCCTGTGCCAGAGGGGTGCCTGGCACACACGTCCTTGCTCTCAGTACTCCACAAAGCCCTGTGCAGACGAGACTGCCCTTGAGGACCTGACAACACAGCTGGGAAATAAGGCTATGTTAAGGGCCGAACACACCCATACAGGGCATGTGTTCACTGACATGAAATGGTCCATCTCCATTGGTGCTTCCTCCTAAAGGAGGATGGTAGGATGATTTTACATGGGAGGTTTAAAAATGCCCATGCTCCTTCCTGTGGGAGAATCCACTTTCTGTTCACACACATCAGGAAGTTACTCCTCCTACCCAGGCTGACAAAGTGATACTGTGATCAGAGTAAGACAGCGGAGAGCGGGAGCAATAACAGGCACCTGGCCTGTCATAGAGCATCTTGGAGGAAGTCATGCTTCCTTGTACTTTCATGGTATTATTAGCAATAAGGTGTGACATCTCTTAGCAAAATATAACAAGGGCCCAGACTTTGCTCCAACACAGAAAGGCAATGAACAAGAAGTGTGTGGGGCACAAATTTCTCAGAGTAATGATGAGAAACAATCCATATGACGAGCCGTATACATGGCTTATGCATAACAGAAACCCTGCTAAGAGCCTTAAATATCTCTTTTTCTAATCTCAACAACCCCCATTGTCATCTCACCTTTCACAGGTAAGGACACTGAGGCCCAGTCATTAAGAAACACTTGCACAAGTTCATATTACTTCCAGTAAATTATACTGTCCCAAACTGAATCTAGGTCTTCCAACTCCAGCCTTCTAAACCTAACGCCACAGCAAGAAGAAACATAAGAAACATCTTGGAAATGAACTCATTCATTTCTAAAAAAGGACCAGGACAGAGACCATTGTCCTAGCCTTATGGTTCTTCACAGCATTAGCATCAGAATTATTAAGGAATATTTTGGAAATACAGATGCGCGAGCCCCATCCAGGAATTTCCGATTCAGAGGCCCAAGTTTGAGCCTGGGTGTCTGTATTCTTAAGAAGTTCCTCAATCCACATTGGTGATTTTCATATACACTTCCTATTAAGAATATTTGAGGCTCGGCGCCTGTGGCTCAATTGGCTAAGGCGCCAGCCATGTACACCTAAGGTGGCGGGTTCGAGTCCCCAGCCCGGGCCTGCCAAACAACAATGATGGCTGCAACCAAAAAATGGCTGGGCGTTGTGGCAGGCGCCTGTGGTCCCAGCTACTTGGGAGGCAGAGGCAGGAGACTCGCTTGGGCCCAGGAGTTGGAGGTTGCTATGAGCTGTGATGCCATGG
>CAUYQV010036860.1:0-11470 GCA_963574575.1 Galagoides demidoff
AAACAGAAGTACAGCCAGCACACACCTGAGCTACACAGCAGAGCCAGGTCACAGCACACACTCACACAAACAGGAGTACAGCCAGCACACACCTGAGCTACACAGCAGAGCCAGGTCACAGCACACACTCACACAAACAGGAGCACAGCCTGCACACTCCTGAGCTACACAGCAGAGCCAGGTCACAGCACACACTCACACAAACAGGAGCACAGCCTGCACACACCTGAGCTACACAGTAGAGCCAGGTCACAGCACACACTCACACAAACAGGAGCACAGCCTGCACACTCCTGAGCTACACGGGACAGCTGGGTCACGGCACACTCACAAGCAGGAGCACAGCCTGCACACTCCTGGGCTACATGGCAGAGCCAGGTCACAGCACACACTCACACAAACAGGAGCACAGCCTGCACACTCTGGGCTATGCAGCAGAGCTGGGTCATGGCACACTCATACAAACAGGTGCACAGCCTGCACACTCCTGAGCTACACGGCAAAGCTGGGTCACGGCACACTCACAAGCAGGAGCACAGCCTGCACACACCTGAGCTACACGGCAGAGCCAGGTCACAGCACACTCACACAAACAGATGCACAGCCTGCACACACCCAAGCTACACGGCAGAACCAGCCACTTCCAGAACAGCATCTGTACAGCACTGCCCTGTGCTGAATAGTGAGGACACAAGAGGCCGTCTAAAACCATGATAGAAGACCTGTACTTTTGCACAGTGGGTCGTGGGCCTGAACGACGCTCTGGTGGCTCAGTGAGTGGCTGGTGAGTGCATGAGACGGCCCCGGCACTGCTGTGCGCTGCGGCAAGCTTCACAAACACTGTACTAGCTGATGTAGAATTTATACACACAGCTTTTTTCTTCAATAATAAATTAACCTTAGTTTACTGCAACATTTTTACTCTGTGAACTTTTACATTTTAACTTTTCTACTCTTTTGTAATAACACTTAACTAAGAACATAAACACTGCATAGCTGTACAAAAATATTTTCTTTCTTTATATTCTCATTCTAAGTTCTATCTTTTTGTACCTTTGTTTAAAACTAAGCCACAAACACCCTCATTAGGCCAGGCCTGCACAGGGTTGAGACCACCAAGCTGTTCAGCCCTGTTGCAGTTTCAGGGCCAGCATCATGTGTGTGGTCGGTGTTGACCCAACATCAGCGCGAGGCACAAGGCTGCACTTGGCTGATGTCAGTTACTCTGGGGACACTGGAGAATGGGGCAAAATTGTTTTTTCATGCTGATGACCTTACAGTCTAACAAAGGGAGATTAATATGCATAAAATTTCGAAAAGTATTACAAGTGCTCCATTAAAGTATACACAGAGTTTTGTTTTGTTTTGTTTTGTAGTTTGATTATTTTCAAGAAGAGGAGAAACAAGTTCTGTCCATAGAAATTAGAAAATGTCCCACAGGTAACTCTGAGATGAACTTTAATGGATAAACAGATTGTTGACAGGTAGACACACACAGATTAGATGCTTAGTACATGTTTACTAGGTACAGAAATGCTATACTGAAATTAGCATTTTGGTTTATTTTTTAATTTTTATTTCTATTTATTTGTAATATGTATTTTTAATGACATTTAGTTTAGGCTAAGACAAAGGGCAAAAAAATGGAAAAACATACTTTAGCATCTATTTTTGGTAAATACATAAAGTTCTCTTAATCTTAGGAACAAACTCTGACCTGAGAAGCCACAGAGAGGCAACAAATAACTGAATATTTTGTTTAGTAAACATTTCTGTTAATTTTTCACAGATACAGAAAAAATATATAACCTGATGAGTTATTTTCTTATGAGAACAGCTAATGTAGCCAAGACATAGTATTTCTCCAGAATCTATGTCCAAATGCACAAGGTCAGACCAAGGCAGCTGAAGGCAGCTGACCCCAAGGGAGGAGGCGCCTGATGGCTCCAGGGTCCCTCCCCACAGCAGCTTAAGAAAACTCTAGTTTCCCCCAAGTATCCAAGACTTTAGTATGAGAACAAAATCAGAGCAGAAGCCACATTGCATTCCCACTGCAGTTTCTCTCAATGCGAGAACAGGCAGAGACCAGCTTCTCCAAGAGGCGGGGAGGTGGGTCTAACGCACTCACAGGAGGACAGATCCATCCCCCAGCCACACAGACCAGCCCCTCCATGAGGTAGGTCAGAACTCCAGGGCAGCAGATGGATGCCAGCTGCTTCACAAGTTCTTCTTGACCAGGTTTTAACCTCCACCAGAGTAAAGCAGGGATTCCAAAACTTTCATCTACATAAAAAATGATGTAGGTTCTCAGTAGCTGTGTAGGTATCCAGGGACAAGCCTACCACTGAAATTTTGACACAGTAATGTGGATGAGACAGATAAGTCCTTCAGACAGTTAATCATCTGTTCAACAAAACAGGGGGCCGTGAAGTTCATGTGCTATTTTAAGTTGTGCATTATTTGTAATTGCACGTGAACTGTATGGCCACCATGTATTTGAGTATCTAATGGGTGACAGACATAGGTTTGGGGACTGGGGACTTTACTGCACAGTGGAACAATACGGGGAACACTAAGTGGGCATAAGCAGTAGGCCTGAATTTTTAAATGCTCCTATTATATTTTAAAGAAAACAAGAGGTAAAATAGTACCCTGACAAAGGAGAGGAAAAGACTATTTCGAATGTGGGTCATGAGAAGCTTCTTTGAAAGGGAAACATCTCAGCTGAAACCTGAATAACAAAGGAGACATTAGTGGGAATCCGGGTAGAGACATCTCAGGGACCAGGAGTGTAAGTGGAAAGAGAGAGACTCTGGCACATTTTAGGAAGAGAGAAGTCATCGAAGCTGGCACACAGGCAGAGAAAAAGTCCTGGGACATAGATGAGAGATAGGCGGGTAGAGAAAGACTAAATCACTCAGGAACGCATAGGTCCTGGTCAGGAGTTTGGAACATATTTTAAGTGCTATAGGTACCCATGGAAAGATTTTAAGCAGGAGTAAAATAATAAAATCAAATATATGTTCAAAAATAACATTTTTATAACTATAAGACAATATGAGTCAAAGTAGAGAAACCAAAAGGGAACTACGGAGAGAACCGAGAAGTGACCTGTCCACGGCTGGATATAGAAGGCAAGATGAGAAGGGTGGAGGACTCAGGTGCACAGGACAGGGTGGGACAGGTGGAGGACTCGGGTGCACAGGACAGGGGTGGGACAGGTGGAGGACTCAGGTACACAGGACAGGTGTGGCTAACACTATTACCAGAGAAAGGGGATCTGACCACCTGCCACTGTCAGCCAACATGAAGAGACAGGGACGGGTCCCTCAGACTTTGTCAGAAGACTGGGATTCTGGAGCACAGTAAGAGTATCCTCCCCAGGACCATTCTATTCTTCCATTTCCAATGTTACAGTTTTAAACATTTAAGTTCAAAGTGAAGACCTTGTTAACCCTTATCTTAAACAATAATCAGCAGAACCCATGACCCATAAACAATTAACAACATTCTAATTTAGTGTTCTAAATCAATCCACCTAAACTATTCAAGATGGACATCTTTAGGGTGCGAGCTAAATTTACAAAATAGCAAGGATGGGACCCTGGGGGTCAAGGTCAGACAGGACCCAAACCAACCAGACCCATAAGGGCGGCTGAGTCACATCTACCCTCACCTGCGGGTCTGTCTTAGTCTTACCACATGTGCTTTCACGGCCCCAGTGGCAATTACAGCAATAAAACAAATAAATAGGACTTGATTAGATTAAAATTTTCTTCATAGCTAGGAAAATGATCAAGGGCAAACAGACTTCCTATTTCATCCCTGTCACATCACTTAAAGAGCCAACCAGGTCAACAGTGACCTCCATGTGGTTAAGGCCAACATAACAGTCACATCTTTTACTCAAAACTATGGGTTAAGTATGAAATGTCTGATTTCCATAAGTACTGAGTTTGGCAGTTGAAGTCTCTGACACTTCGTGTTTTATTTCACTGTGAAGGTAATCCTGATTTCTGCACTGAAACGTCAGTGTTCTGATGCCTTTGTCATTGCTCCTACAGAAGGCGTGCTGGTCATGTGCACTGCGACTGCTCTCACCGTCACCGGGCTCCAGTGACACAGGAGAGCACAGAGACCAGCCTGCTACTAGTGAAGTGGCTGAGAAAAAAAAACGCATGCACGTGAGCACCATCAAAGGCAGAGAAAGCAGCGATGAAGGCCGTAGCGGAAGTGAAAACACTAGCAAAATAATCCATTACCAGCAAAAGAGCACGAGCTAGTGATCGTCACGTCACTAATGATCATCACATCACTAATAATCATCACGTCACTCCCTGTAAATTTCTTTACAATGCTTGAAATGTGACCCCTCGCACCCAGGGCTCCTCACACCCAGCCCAGCAGTGTGAACAGGGGTGGGGGGGGTCGGAGGTGGGGGGAGGCAGAAGGTGGGTGCATGCACCCATTGCAGGACCGGAACACAGGAAGCTGTGGCTGATTTGGAGCCTGCCTGCCTTCTCCCCATAATCCGGGGCTGCTCTAGGAGCAGGGCGAGCTCTGAGCACGTGGCTGGACCAGGGCTGGACCTAGTTCAGATAACAAACACCCCGTGTGGAGGCCTTGCCCAGCACGGTGCCAGCTCGGTGGGAGAGCTCAGAGCACAGGACCTCTGCTGCTCTCTCTGCTCTTCTTTGGAAGACACACAACTTGTAGATGCCTCCATCACAGAGTTCATTGTTCATCTACCACACTTACGCAAAAAAATTGCCTTAGAATGACAAGTACATGTCGGGAATGTCCAATGTCACTAGTAACCTCAACCCTAACCCTGACCCAAACAGTAGACTAGGAGCTCCACAGAACAGAAATGTCTGCCTGCCTTGATTTCTAGTTTATCCTAATGCCTGAAACCTCAGCTGGGCTGAGGATGGTGCTCAGAGGGTCCCCGGGCCAAGCCCCAGCGAGAGCCAGATCAGTGTTTGAAGTAAATGGACAGCGCTCCTTCTATAAAAATGTTGGTCTCTCAATGGGGGAGAAAGATTCCTAGCATTCCCAGGTGCTCTTGAAACATATTTTCCTGCTAAAACAATATTAAATTCAATGTTTTCAAAAGTATACTGGATCTCTGGTCCTTGTGAATAAAAGAATTACTCCACTGAAAATTGATGCCATTCCTACAATTCTAAGCCAATGGCTGAGAAATTACCACGTAGAAGAGAGCACCTTCAAAATGCAAGGACTGACCAGCCCGTAACATTCCAGGTGTGCATCTGACCATCAGAGGGACACACGGGCTGGCCACTCAGAGAGAAGAGCAGCTGTTTCAGGAATTTCGAAACTGCCATCTCCCCTTGAACAGCAGTGAGCAACTGTTCTGAGAAGCAGGAAAGCTCAGCTTGTTCTGTGCAGTCTGAGTAAGTACTGTAGGATCAACACACTGTTCCTGACTTTCTAAGACATGAAACACTTCTCAGAAATGGACAGGAATGTAGAAATAACTACAATGCTGATATTGTGCCTGGCTTGTCTCTGGCAGTCCTACGTTAATTCCTGTAAATACCTCAACTGGCCAGACCTCTAAGCCAAAATGAAATCACAGCTAACCTTGCTCTTAGAGAAATCCAAGTAAAAGAAAATATTTTTCCTAAATTATCCTAGCAAAGTTTTTGTTTTTCCATATTTAGCCCAAATATCTACCATATTGGTAGTATTATCATTTATACCCTAAGTTAGAATGAGCTTCCTCAAAAAAGAAAAATTCCCCAACTCAATAATTTATATTAAATTCTAGGTTCAGAGCTGACCCTGCTGTGAACATCCAGAACTGTTCACCTATATTACTGAAATTTAAAATGCTATAAAGTTTATTTATAAGAAGTTAATCAATCAGTAAGTGGGCATTAAATGCATGCTGGGGACACAAGCCACGGCTCCCCCTTTACATCGGTTAAAATGTTTCACTACACAATTAACTTGTAAGGAAGTGCTTTGGGGCACAAGTGGTGGTGAATTTTCTAACTTTCAAAAATCAACAGGTACGATTCTGCAGTGAAGACCAACCACAGCCCGTATTAGAGGTAGGATGACTTGACATCAAGTCCTTAAACTAAAAAGAAAGACTGAAAACATGAAATTTTCATAACTATTTTTCATCTGAACAATATTTAAATTCAAGTACGCAAGATTAGTTGACTAGAAATACATACATATATGTAGAAATATTCTGTATTCCTTTATAGAAAAGGAAAAAATCATTTTAAAAGATGCAGTTGTTTAAAAAAGAATAATACTATCCATCATAGGATGAGTTAGAAACTATGCTTTCCTCTCCAATTTTCTGGAAGAATTTGTGCAAATGTTGTATTACTTCTTTCTTAAATATATGGTGGAGGTCATCAGTGGGGAAAAAAAGATACCAACAGTTTTGTTTTGTTTTTTGGGCTTTATGAATGACAATTCTATTTCCCCTTCTGCATTTCGTTCACTAAGATTGCCAAAGGCCGACCCTGCTGTCATCAAAGATTTCCTCTTAGTCATCATCTCACTGGGTAAAAGTAGGAGGGAAGTAGAACAGTGTGACTGGAGGTACTAATACTCTCTAGTTAGTCTGCAGTTGTTTACCTTGGGGCTTCTCTGCGGCTGACAGGCCAACTCAACCCTCTGCCAAGGAAGACTTGACAGGCGCAAGGAGAGGTGAGGTGATCGAGCGCCCAGAGAGTGGGTCCTCCTCACGGGCTCAGCTGAGGCATCTCCTCCTCCTTTCTTTCACCTTTATTATTTGCTAACCTTGAATATGTCCTAGCACTGCTTTAATATTAATTTCTAACCTAAATCTTAGATTCTGGAGGGGATTGTGATCACATTTACTTTCAACTTGCTTTGGAGCAAAGTCAAGGTTTGATACCGGCGGAATTGTGGAAGACATTGTGAATTCTAAATGAGAAGGTGTTTAAGACCATGAATCTATTCCCACAGACAAATTTGAAGAGTCAGCTTTTCAGAAAGTTGAACCCATATTAATAATCCAAACTGACCCCTTACTTTCAAATTTTATTTTTCCCTAAAAGTCATATTTTTCTTTGTTATAGTATAACTATTGTTTTATTTTTTACCAGAATGAGAAATCTTTCTGGATTTTTTTAATTTTAGAATATTATGAGGTATAAATGAGTAGGTTAAATTGTTTGCATTTGTTACCTAAAGTTCAAGTTATAGTTGAGCCCCTCCCAGGAGTTGGTATTGGTAAGCTTTCCCCTAATGGGCAGAATGTAAGGGCATATAACTGTTGTTTCAACACCTAAGGTTCTCATACTTATGAGAACTAGGTAGTTCTACCATTTCACAAATTATTTCTTCTTACCAAGGAATGAAGACAAAATGCAAGCACTACTGGTTTCCATAGCTCACAGAGATTGTCCTACCTCTGATTTCTGTTTATGTTAAAAAGGGAAGGGTTGTATCATTTTACAGAATATTTTCTGTTGTGTTTGTGTTTTATTATTTCTTGTGAATTGAAGCCTGTGATTCACCATACAAAGATTTCCTCCAGTCTACAGTCTTAAAAGGTAATTAGCCAGGAAAGAATGAATAAGGAACATGAGTTTGCTCCGGCTGTTCAAATGTGACTCCACAGAAGTTATTTTCCATGCTGGGACACCCTGCAGGCCTTTCTGAGGCCCAGGTAGTAGACAGCCCTCCGGTCACTGTGACTGAGAATCGGCGGGAACTGGGGTCTGGCCTGCTCCCTTGCTCCACCCAGGGCTTCGGTTCCATGACACCTCCCTGTCAAAGCTCAGCGTGCAGTGAGTCAGTTTTACACAAGTGTGTAAATAACACAGCTGCAGCAGGGCACAGTCTGTGTCCCCTTCACAAATACAATGCACTTAATCATCAGGAGTTTGAAACATCACTTACTATTGCTGCTTATAATGCAATTTAGTAAGAATCAAGTAAGAAGGTCTGACGCGATATACTCCTTTAGAGAACAAGTTAATTTATGTCTTTACTGGAACTGCCACATTTATACTCTTATTAAAACGACCAAGTTAATCAGTGACTTAGGATTACTAGAGCAGCAGAGTGAGAAGGGGCTCCATAACCCCCACTTCTCCACTCAGCCTATGTGCGTCTTTAGCTTGTCACAGAATCACAGAACTGTAGACACCTCTCAGTTCAAACCCTCACTTAACAGTGTAGAGCCCAAGGGAGGGAATTACACAGCCAAAATCACCCAGCAGGGCTGGGCTGGGCTGGCCCCAGGGCCCCAAAGGCATGGCGTGGGCGTCTAGTCCACGCAGCCCACCTGCCGTCCACGCAGCCCACCTGACTCTTTCACCTGGCGTCTAAAGGCCCGTGTTTTCTGCACGGCTTCTTCAGCTTTACTTTTCCCTCCTAGCACAGCACGTAGCCGCATGTCCGGGGCACTGGAGTTTTCTCCTCTACTTGAAATGTTTTTCTTTCTATGGAACTCTGCATAGGCAGGTCCCATCTTCTACACGAAGAATCCTGCCAATTCTTTTAACTGAAACTTCCTGTGGGTAGAAGGTCTTTTTGGTGACGTTTCCCCCTTCATTTCCCCTCACAGCCATTTGTGGGTGTTGCAGCTCTATTGCCAACATTGTGCCTGTTTCCAAATGGGCTGCCCAACTTGCTGGAAAACGGGGAAACTCACTGTGATTTCTAGACCTTCATGTGTAGAAACTGTGTTATTTAGTTGCTATTTAATAGGACATCTATTAGAAAAAAAAAGTGGATACAAATTCAGCTTATTAAATTGATGCTACTTAGATTCGCCTTGGTGATCTCAACATTTGGCAGAGCACTGTATTCTTCCTGAGTTCTTGGTCTATGTTAAATGAGTAAATAATTAAACTGCAACGATGATTCCATTATTGTCAAAAATTAAATTGAAGAAATTTTTACTCCAAATTTTGTTTCTTAGTATTTCTGTTAAAATAGACTTTTCACATTGGCTAAATCTACCTGTAAATATATATATATTTTTTTAACCAACACAGACATTCAATCCAAAACAAACACTCCTCAATTGTTAGAGACAATCCTTGCAATTCTTTTCAATTTATTTTTAGGTGCAATAATGAAGAATTTTCTTCTAGTGGTGAATGTCCTGGCATTAACCCTGCCCTTTTTGGTGAGTTTATTTCATATAACCAATTCTTATTGACCTTAAGAAAATTGTATTTAAGGACTCTAGTTATGCAAATTCCTAAATACAGCTACATTTCATAAAACAAAATAGCTGTATATTTGTCATATGAACTTAAAGGTAAATTTATTTTTATATTTATTTCCATTATAAAATTAAAGTCATGTTCCTCTGGATATTCATTTTGTTCCTATGAATTAAGAAATCACATTTATGGCTGAGCACCTGTAGCTCAGCGGCTAGGGCACCAGCCACACACACTGGAGCTGGTGGGTTGGAACCCAGCCTGGGCCTGCTAAACAACAATGAAAACTGCAACAACAACAAAAAAATAGCTCGGTGTTGTGGCAGGTGCCTATAGTCCCAGCTACTTAGGAGGCTGAGGCAAGAGAATCATGTAAGCCCAAGAGTTTGAGGTTGCTATAAGCTGTAATGCCACAGCACTCTACCCAGGGCAACAAAGTGAGACTCTGTCTCAAAAAAAAGAAAGAAATCACATTTATGTCTATAAAATCTTTAAAATTTTCATATTATTGAGAAAATGCATTCCAGGAAATAAACAATTATGAAAATATTTTACACATAAAATTACAAAATATTCTAAAGATAATTCATAAAGAATAAATACAGAAATCAAAGTCCAGGATCAGAAATTATTTTAATTAAATTTCTGTCTCATCCAGACTCCAATCCCTTTAGGAACTACTTCCTCAAAAGATCAGGAGCTTGGTCAACTTTGCCCACCAGTTTCAAAGACCTTGCGCTCTGTCCCTTTACACCCAAGTCATTAGTTTATCCTGCATTGGGTCTTCCCTCCTGTGTGGGCTGACTGACTTTTTTTCCCTGTCCTAAGGATTTAAGGCATGTAGCTCTATAGTTTGCAGGCATTATCTTGAATTACATGCTATGTTTTAGGGTTTTTTTGGTTTGGTTGTTTGTTTGTTTTTTATGAAACAGAGTCTTACTTTGTCCCCCTCAGTAGAGTTCTGTGGTGTCACAGCTCACAGCAGTCTCAAACTCTTGGGCTCAAGCGATTCTCTTGCCTCAGCCTCCCGAGTAGCTGAGCTACTTTTAGCTCAGCTATTTTTAGAGGCCGGGGTCTTTCTCTTGCTCAGGCTGGTCTCAAACCTGTGAGCTCAAGCAATCCACCCACCCTGGCCTCCCAGCATGAGGGATTACAGGCGTGAGCCACTGTGCCCAGCCATAATTACACGCTGTGTTTTAAGGTCTTCACACCAAAAAAAGGTGCGGTTTCTTTTCCTTCAATTTTTGACTCATTTTGGCTATCTGCATGTGTCATTTTCATGTTCATCTGGGAACTCCTGGCACCATATTTGCCAACAGCAAGAAAAAGGAGGAAAACATAGATGATACCTATGTCCTCCTGTGAGACAGAATTCTGGAGGGCACCTGTCCTTGTTTCGTGATTGGTTTATTATTAAGCTTAGGCTTGCCTTTATGTTAACACCTATTAAAAAACTCTATTAGGTAAATTCCTGGAGTCAAAATTACTTTTAAAAAGTTTAAATTGCTATGATTCTTACATTTCTTTTCTCTCATTTATTCATTGGAATTCCATTTTTCAGTGGCACTTGCCCATGTAGGAGGTGGGTTTTCCCTTTGAGTGACAGGGGTTAAGGGTTACATCATAGAATGACTCTCAGCCACCTGCTCTTGTGCGGCCTCTTCATGAGCTATGTGTGTCTCCTTCACCCACACACTCCACATTTTACAAAGGCTTCAAGCCAGACGGACTTGAACAAATAATATGGAAGAAAAACTGAAGTTATTGATTTTACCACTCAATCTTATGAGTAGTCAAATTCACACAAATTAAAAACAACACTGAGACACCATGTTTTCTGTGTTACCTTATTGCTTTGCCCTATTATCTTAAAAATAGTTAAGATAATTTTTTTACTAGCAATTATATGATAAACTGCCCAAACTCACAGCCTATTGGTGGCCTTGTAAGTTGGCACAACTTTTCTGCACAACAATTTGATAATTCCTATCAAAGAATTTAATTTATACCTTTTATATGAAAGCTATAACCAAATAGCCTAAGAATGTGGGGAGGGGGGAGGGAGAAGGGAGGGGGGAATGGGTGGAGGGAGGGGTATTGGAGGGACCATTTTCGAGGTCTATCTTACAGGGGTACAAGTGAAACTCTCTAAGAGTAGAATCAGAACGTTTTAAAACTATAACTGAGAAAATGACATGAAGGCTGTGTTGATCAGTTTGATGGAAGTATTTCGGATTGCATGCGAAAACCCCACATTGTACCCCAGAAGTGCATTA
>CAUYQV010036862.1:0-25405 GCA_963574575.1 Galagoides demidoff
TCTAACAAGGGTACAAGTGAACTTTTCTAGAACTAGAATATAAATGTGTTGATACAATGATTAACCAAATGACATGAAATTTATGTTAACCAGCTTGATGAAAGTGTTTCAAATTGTATATGAAACAGCACAATGTACCCATGTTTGCATCAATGTATACAGAGATCAATTAATAAAAAAAAAAAAAATTCCTAGGTTGCTAACCCTTCTACAGCAGCGTCTCTCAAGCATAAATGTGCATATGAATGAAAAACCTGTTAAAATGCAAATCTAGTATGTCTAGCATGGGGCCTGAGATTCTGCATGTCTAACAAGCTCCCAGGGGACACCTCTGGTTTGGAGACTACATCTTGAGTAGCAATCACTGGTCCACAAACTACCATTCATGGATGAACTTCCTGTGTTTGTAAATAAGTTTTATTGGACCATAGCCACATTCATTCTTTCACATATTGTCTATGGCTGCTTTCCTGCTACAACAGCAGTATGATTTACTATCTGGTCCTTACAGTCCTGCTCTAAAGCCCTTTTTTGTTCCAGACATATAAATTAAGTTAATCATTGGCAGAAACATTGAAACATGGGCTGTGAGAGATATGGGGAGGGTAAAATAAGAGAGAAGGATAGCTATCTGTGTTAGCTTCCTATCACTATATTATAAATTTTTAAGCCACAAAGTGGCTTAAAATAACACATATGTATTATCTTACTGCTCTATAGGTTAGGTTAGAAGTCAGACACAGGTGTCACTGGGATGAAATCAAAGCATCAGCCATGCTGCCTCCACTTCCTTGCCCTTCCAGCCCCTGCCTCTATCCTGTGGCTCATGGTCCTCTTCTCCATCTTCAAGGCCAGCAGGGTAGCATCTCTCCAACTCTTCTTCTGTCATCATATCTATCTCTGACCACAGTGAAGTTTTATACTTTTAAGGACTTGTGTGATTAAATTGGGCTCATCCAGATATTCCAGGTAAATCTCCCTATCTCAAGGTCCTTAACTGAATCACATTTTCCATGTAAGATAACATATTCACCAGTGCTGAAGATTGGGGTGCAAACATCTTTGGGGATTTCACCTACCACAAAACCACAATATTCTATTCTTCAACCTCAATAATCCATTCCTTTCTCTGCTGCAATGGGGTAACAGGTTAGTCTTTACACTATGCAAAAAAGATGTTAGATGAAGCCACGTGACAAAAAGACCAGGAAGTCTGCAAAGAAGATAGTCAGAGGGTTCACCTTTTTGTGCTTCTCCCACCATACAAGGACACCTTGTACTTCTGTGCAGGTTGTACACTTCTCAACCCCAGAGAATGCTCTGAAGTTGCTCAGGGCATGAACTTTGCAACCACACATGGCAGCCTTGCCTTTTCTATTTCAGCCACTGGCTCCTGAAATCATAATTTGTCTATACATATCGCTATGGATCGTGATTAAATCAAATTCTTTGAGACTATTTAGAAATATTTTCTTTAGCTTACACTGTACATAAATAACTTCCTGTGTGCATTTATTGTGATACAATCAATGGCTCTGTAAAAAGAAAAAAAAAAACCTGAGAAAAGGAAAGGAGGAAAATATACCTTAATAGCCATGGAGTGAGATCACTTGAGCAGCAAGAAGCTTAGAAACAAACTCTAGCCACTCAACCTTGGGCTCATACACAGTGTCACTGACACAATTATAGCATCGAGCCCATGACTGCAAAAGGCAGGGGAAATGTTTTCCTGTGACAAGAAAACAGGGCCTGGAATAAAGAGAAGAGAAAGGAGCCCTCACAAGAATACTTCTCAGTTGCACCTATAGCTCAACGAGAAAGGTTTCAGACATGAATCCCTGATAAGCACAGCTAGGCTGTTATGCTTAATCCTTCACATTTTGAGCATGTCATAGTACTCCATGAAAAAAAGCTTATTGCATAAGCTGTTGTGGCTCTCCTAAGCTTATTCTCTTCAACAATGCAGGAAATATAATAACAGGTAGGTGATCAAGAAAATATATGTGATCCAACCATTGTGTAAGATTCCATTTTGTTAAAGGTCAAGACAAATTATTACAAACTCCTTGGAGATACTGTGACATAGTTGCTGGGGACAAAAGGTTTCCTTTCAGAAGAGCTTCTGAGAAGCAATATGTGCTGTGTTTCAATCTTCAGCTAACTTTTAGCTAATGACTCTTGCCTTTGCTCCTACCAGCTCTGCTTATTAAAAGGAGAATGGAGTCTGGAGTGTGTGCTGTCAGAATGAGCAGCGGGGTCAGTTGCTAATCCCAAATTGGATGCCCCAGGATGCCGGCTACAGAATGGGGGAAATGCTTACGTTTGATTAACCTTCCAGGTAGAGAAAGGGAGGCAGCCAGGGGTCTGCAGCTACATGACATGGTATAATAATAGTTTTAAAATATGGCATTCCTAGGAAGATGCAAGGAAAGTCACAGCATGTGGTGCTGACTTAGCGTAACGAATGAAGAAGATTGTGTGTGGACACAATAGCAAGAAAGCCTTTAGGGGAAGAATATCACCAACCTGGGCATTCATTTTCTTCAAAATCTCTGCAACAATATGATAATCCCTTATGTGTGTATGGTGCCTATGGAGTATTTAATGCTCCAAGGACACTACTCCATTTGATCTTCACCCCTGTCTTTTGTGTCAAAGGGTTAGAACTGAGCAGCATTTTTCTGTTTAAAGAGAAAAAGTCCTGATTAAATTGTTAATGCACTTTTTTCTTTCTCTGGCCTTTTCTTAAACAATTTCTTTCAGGTATAAACAGTGAAGAGGGAATAAACATCCCTGGGAGAGAGAGGGAGATGTTGGACTAATGAGGAGGACGAAACAACTATATGGTTTAGAAAGACATCTCCGAACACATTTCTCTCAGACTGGAATGCTCGTGGATCAAAGGAAGCACAAGGTCTCTTTTATTTTGGGACTCCAGTAACAAAAAGAAAAAATAAAGTCTTTACCTATGTCTTTCTTACTAGACAATGAGTTCCAGGTGTACAGAGTGGAGTACAATCTCTAGCACTTGGTAGGTACTCAAATAATGTTTGCTTAACAAATAGATGAGTGAAATAAAGAAAGGGAGAAAAGTTACTGGAACAGAATCAAAACTTGGTGACTTTACTACCAGGTTTGATCAAATATATGGAAACTAGTGAAATATATATTTATACTGGTCATCTTTTAAATACAATCGCTTCTGACTCTTTAACCCAAGAGTTGTCATCCTGAGCTTGACGCAGTGATTTTGCTACAGACCTGATGGAGGTAATTTAGGTAATGCACATTTTCATAATTGTTCACTCCAGCAGGCCATATCCAGTTTATAAAATGAAACTTCTTCATTCTGAGCAAAATGAAGGAATAGCAGGAATAGCAGCTTAACAGTCGGCAGTTTTCTCTCCTGCCTCACATTCCACAATTTCTGGGTGTAACTCTCAATAATTCCTTTTCCATATTAGAGTGAAAGAAAATCTTGGCTCATCTTCCACAACAGGGCTTCTCAAACCACCAAGGCTCTGATAGCTCATCCACCTACCAGCAAGATCCTAAACTTGTCACAACAAACAAAATCACGGCCTTTTGCTCCTTGCTTACTCAGAGCAGGGCACACACAGACATAGAGCTAATGCACCTTGTCTGTTCAGTTTTCCAAACCTACTGAAAAAAAGGCTGTCATTACAACCCTACCCTTTGTGTGAAAACCCCGCAAGAATCAGTCTTCTTTTAATAGTTGCAAATTCCTTTGTGTGAAAACTTAGTTTAATTAAAATGTCAAAATAGACCCGTTCTAGATAGAAAGCCACAGTGGTAAGAAAAATGGGTGAACACTTTTGCCTGAACCCCTTGGAGAGGAGAACTTGGTGGAACGTTAACTTTTCGGTCATCAAAGGACCCTCTGGACATTCATCTTTATCTCTAATTTTCTGCATAACTATTTGTTACCGTGATAACCAGCTATATAAGTAGTATTATAGTTTTATGGGCAGAGAAAGTAGAGAAGCTAGCTCAGCCTCTTTGGAGTGTTCTTGTGTTGTTGTTGATTTTCCAGGGAATTCAGGCAACCAACTTCATTCCTTCAGGTGATACAGGAAGGAGAATTTCTTCTTATTGGCCAGGGCCCAAATGCTACAGTTGGCTGGACTCAAACCATATCTTAAGTTTGAAAGGGATGACAAAAAACAATCTTAGCCATCCATATAACTGTGAAATCTTCATGAGTTGTTTCTTACAAAAAAGAAAGGGGAAAAAATAAGCACAGGAAAGGGTATTGTTCCTTTTCTTTTTTTAAAGAAAAGCCTTGAAATATGTTTAAAAATATTTTATGAGGTCACACTAAAAAAAAGAGTAATTGGAAGAAAAATTCTGCTTGTCTAAGCGAAGAGCACATTTGTAGCGGTAGGGTAAATGTTTTATCGATTGAGAAGCTGGGAAACTCAAGTCATTACTCACCATGGGCTAAAGAATAATTGCTAATGCTCTGGCGGAAAGATTAAAAACAGTTTCTGGAAGTATTTCTTACAATGATCAATGGTGTATCATCCCAGGCCATTGGATCTTCAATAACATTTTTCCCTTTTGGGATACAATCAATTTTTATAATATGATTCATTTGCCAGTGGGCATGCTTTCTTCATACGATGAAAAGGCACTTATGCATCTTATATTGTTGAAAAGTAATCTCATACAGCCGAAGATCAGGCTGTGGGATAGAAGACTCACCTGCATCCATCTCTATTTTAAATAGCTTTGGGAACTCATCTAGGTTGGGGGGCTAAGGAGGGGGCAGAGAGCGGGCAGTCGCTGGCATCTCTGTTATTGTTTTGTTAACCCTTTAAGAATGTATTTAGCACACTCTGACAGCAGCCGTGATCATCCTAACGTGAGGATAGTGACTGAGAGTGCTGTATTAGATTTGAGCATATGCCACCATGCGCTTGAATCATTTACAACACTAATTACTGTGGCAGAACTCTCAGGTCAAGGGTTGCCTTGCAGCTGTCTACCAGCTGCCCACATCTGAGCAGGTCTTCAGCTTCCTGCGGCAGAGCTCAACTTTCTGCTGCTGAATCCATCAATGCATCTCTGCGTTAATAAATAACAGCTTCAGTCATGAGAGGATGTGCTTATCCCACAATTTCTCCCAGGAGAGAAAACACTAAAAGCTTGGACGCAGCCATCTCTCCAGCTCCAGCTTGCCGTTGGACTTGGGCTGAGAAAGAAGGATGGCCCCATCACCAGGGTCTGCCAAATGCATAGGCCAAAGAAAAAAAAAAGAGTGAAAGGAGTGGAAACAGGCTTAGGAAGTGATAAAATGATCCTTTGATGAGTGACATGCACCCCAACCTGGAATTTTATTTGAATATGAGAACAATGGGAATAGCTTTTATGAGATTATAGAAAGGTTAATCCACTTTCTTCCTATTCCAAATTCTCCTCACTCAACACCTTGGCATTCTTTGTACCCATGGCACTGAACGTCCAAAATAAAATAAAAGAAAACAAACAGAAAAATTTTGAAAATGTGGCTCAGATTCCCTACATTTTAAATATTTCCTTGTTTGATGGAGAGATTAGCCAAACCTCCAACCTGGATTCCTAAGCCCCATCCCAGTTTGTTTTCATGTGAATGTTTAGCATTGTATAGACACAATCATTAGCTACTTTTGCATATTCTAAGTCTATTTATTTGATAAACCAAGTCATGAGGTTTCCTATCTTTTGTTTTTAATTTCAAAAGAAAATATATTTAATCTTAAAAAATAAAAGTTGAAAGATAAAATGACTAAATAAAAGCACCCTTGTATTTTTTTTTAATAAAGTGACTACAAGATCAGTCTTCCTGAAAGGAAATTTTAAATCATCCTTCTCATAATAATAAAAGTTAAATTTATTGAGTACTAACTTTGAGCCAGGCACCAAGTAAAAGTCAAATATTTATAAGGTATACCTTACAAATATTTATCTTAGCTTAGCTTTTTGCTTGGTTTTTACAACAATCTGACAAGATAGGCAAGTATTCTCTCTCTCTCTTTTTACAAAACAGGAAATTGAGACCTAAAGTGGTTAAGTAACATTAACCATAGACACCAAGCTAGGATTATGGTAGGGTTGAGAATAGGACAGTTCTCTCTACCCTGAAAGCAGAGCTCTTACCTAACGGTCTGTGTTTCATGCTCATAAATCAATCTTGCTGGCTCCCAATTTGCTAAGAGTGTGAGTGTAATTATGCGGTGTAATTTACACTTCTGAACCTAGAATCCAAGATCTTCCCTAATTGATTCCCAATGAGTAACCTTCACCAAGTTATCTTTGGTAACTGATACTCTGAACCTAACATTCCTGACAAAATGTTCTTCTTGCCATTCGGTGTCCTTCAGCCTCATATCTCTCTTGCTTTCCAACTATACTTCTGCTGCCAGGAGTTGACCCTGCCAGAAGTTCTTTCTCATCACTCTGAATGTATTTCACTTTGTTTTATACAGAAAGTGTATGTGTACCAAACATGTACTACTTAAGAGCTTTTGTGTTTTCTTATCTTACAAGGCATCTACATACGTCGGTTATTGTATCCTATACATGCATCAGTCTTGCTGTCTAGCACAATGCAAGATTCACAATAAATTCTAAATTAGTATTTGCTTAATGAATGAATGAAAAGTAAAGGTATCACTATTAGTCCATCATGAATAACAAATGACTGAAAAAAAGTCATTTTAAACCATTTCTAGATGTGCAAATCATACTTTTAACAAAATTTTACATTTTTAACTTAGGCATTAATCAGAATTTGGTCTTTGGTTATACATTAGTTTGTTAAAATTTCCGTTACAAAATACCATAGATTGGTTGTTTTAAACCAGGTGTCCTCAAACTACGGCCCCCAGGCCACATGAGGCCTCCAAGGGCATTTATCCAGCCCGCTAGGTGTTTTTGCCGCCATTGCCTGTCCTGCTTAGCAGCCGACTCGTCACTGGGCCTGCAGTCTAGCCCTCCAATGGGACAGTGAACTAGCCCCTTGTTTAAAAAGTTTGAGGACCCCTGGTAAACAATAGAATTTGGTTGGTGTGGTGGCTCATGCCTGTAATCCTAGCACTCTGGGAGGCTGATACTGATGGATTGTTTGAGCTGAGATGCTCGAGACCAGCCTGAGCAACAGCAAGACTCTCACATCTACTAAAAATAAAAAAACTAGCTGGGCATGTTGGTGATACCTGCAGTTCCAGCTACTTGGGAGGCTGAAGCAGGAGAATCTCTTGAGCCCAAGAGTTTCAGGTTGCCATGAGCTATGACACGAGAGCACTCTATAGGCCACAAAATGAGACTGTCTAAAAAAGGAAAAAAACAAAAAGATAAGAAATGTATTATTTTCTCAAAGTTCTTAGGAGGCTCAAAGTCTAAGATCAAGGTGTTGGCAGGTTTGGTCTCTCTCCCAAGGCCTTGCCCATCACTTCTCTGTGCTCACATAACCGATGACTCTTCTTCCTCTTCTCATAAGGGACACCCCTAGCCAGGTTAGATTAGGGCTCACCCTACCGGCCTCATTTTAATTTAATCACCCCCTCAGGACCTATCTCCAAATTGAGTCATATTCTACAGTATAGGAAGTCGGGGCTTTGACATAAATAGTTTGGAGAAACACAGTGCAGTTCATAATAGGGAGGTTTTAGGAAAAGATAGAAGGTTCTCTATTAGGATGAGAGCATTAAGCAATAGAATGCTTAGTTCTCTGACAACCATTTGGAATCTCTCCTCCTATGCTGTAGCCCTCACTTTAGAGAAAGTGGGCCCTTTGTTTCATAGTGAATCTGTCAGTAAATTTGAAAATGTCCAAATTACACAATTTATAGTGAACAAAGAGAAAACCTTAGGCGATTTCAATTATGGAGCAATTCATCAAGTTTAAACTGGGACAGGAAGAATCTGGGAACACAGATTGATTTAGAGTGAGGGAGGGCTTATATGCAAAATTCTTCCTCTAATACAAATCTGAAGTGCGGGGTCTCTGAAGAATTATCAGAATGATATACAAAAGTACAGCTACTCTCATAATCGTGCTTGTTCCAGCTCTTGGGCCAGCATACTTTTGATGCTCCAATGAAGTAGAAAAGGGCTCATAGATTTTCAAGGCTGCAACTCAAGTCAGAGGTATGCTGTTAACAGTTCAAGACAGGGGAAAATTGTAATATATGGCCTCCAAATTTACACTCTTCCTGACCCGGGTAATGAAACATGAACCACACATTCAGCTTTTGATAAAGTAGTGCTTAGTTATGAGGTGAGGGACAAGTATTTATTTCTCCGGCTACAATCCTAACTTGCCCTTGACTGGAAAGGCTTTTGCATTAACCCTTTCCACAGAGGATTCTAGGGTGGGGGTGGGCCCTGGTGATGAAGCCTGGCTGCTTTACTAACCAGCCTTCAGTTTTCATGGGCTTGTGATTATCTCAGTTCCATGGGCTATTGCCACTGTTAAAACGATAACCTCTTGTTGAATGATTACAAATTGCAATCGAAGAAAGGGAGAGAATTTCTGTGAAACAGTCAGTCAATCTCCAGTAAGCAAAAGCAGGTGGTTAAGAAATTTCCCATCTCAGAGATGCGCCTGACCCTGTGGGCGACCCAGATCAAGCCACCATTCTTCAGCACGCTGTTATACAGTTACGTGATAACATGGAAAATTCACTGACCCAGTTTTAGAGCACTACAAGTATGATGACTGTGAGGTGATATAAAATGGAAAGCCTTCAAAATACTAAATAACAGTAGCCATCAATTATGGAGTTATGGCAATAAAATATAACTTCATGGGCTAAAAGGAAAAGGTCATGGGGGGTGGGGGAGTGGAGGTTTTGAGAGGTGGAGAAAAGGAAAGAAAAGAGGGGAAGGGGGAAGAGAAAAGGAGAGTTGGAATATGGATATCATCAGTGGAGTTCTGATCTCCAGAGATCTTTTCATCTTGAGACAAGCGTGATCCAGCATAGAGACAGAGTCCCTGAAGGGATGCATTGTGAGAAATGTATTGTTAGGCAACTTCGTGGCTGTACGAACATCCCAGAGTATACTTTCACGGACCTGGATGGTACATACCTAGGTGACACATCTGAACAGCACGTGACTAAACTGAATATTCCAGACAGTTGTGACACAGTGGTAAGCACCTGTGCATCTAAACACAGAAAAGGTATAGCAAAAGTATTGTTCTTCTGACCACCATCAGTGCACATGTGGCCTGTTGTAGACTGAGACGTCTTTATGTGGTGCATCAGTACACTCCCACAGTGAGAGCATTAAAGCGAAACATGAGGCTTAGCTCCAGGGAAGGATGAGGGGTATGCATGGGTGAGTATGCATGTCCATGTACTTTAAGTGGGATGGAGGAGGAGGTGTAACTTTGGGGAAGAAAATGGGATTTTTCTCTGAAAGAGAGAACTGAGAGCAAAGGGGTTCCAGGCTGGGCACCTTGTGGTGGATAACAAAGGATGCCTGGACACTCAGCCCTTCACAGAAAGGGTGCTGGTCCAGAAACATAAAAAAATGGAGGAGCAGTTGATCCTCTGGGAGAATAGCAATGGTGACTTTGGAAGGAGGCCAGTGCTTCAGCTTCAGGAGAGGCTGTTTGCACAGGGGCTGGGGGTTCCCCCTGAAGGAAATGGCAAGTAGGAGACCATGACCCTGGTGCTGGGGGGGGGGTAGTACAGAGAAAGCAATGCTCAGACTTGAGCTGAGCATCCCCTCAGCAACCTGGGATAGCAGGAGACCAGGGAAGACTGCAGCAGATTCCCATTCATTCTTTGTCCTCCACTCCAGAAGCTGAAGGGAGGGCTCCCAGTACATGAGCAGAGGGTCTTCAGTTTACTATGGGCCTTGTCACCATTCATGCACCCTGGTTGTACCTTCATCTTAAGAAAAACCAATGGTATCAATAAAGCTTATTGAATGTGGAGATACAAAATCAAGGTTTCACTCAATGACTAACCAACCATGTGGGTTTGAGGCAGTTGTGTAATTTCCATAAGCTTCAGGTTATTCATGTGCAAAAGGACATAATAAAAGTTGCCTCATAGAAGTGATAAAATGTATATGAAACATAATACCAATATTTACTGAGCAGCTATTATGTGCCTGGAACTGAATATGAACTGCAGATTCAAGTTGAATAAGGCCCTTGGGGCATTTAGAAGCTTATACAGGACTCGGGGCATGTGCCACTTAGTGATCATCAATACTTACCTTCTTATTATTTCCCCTCACAATTAGGATGGAGCTATCAAACCAAATTCTGAAAATGTGATATGGGTGGAAGTGGTGTGAGGAGACTGGATCCCAGCAATGGGACATAGGGGAACATAATATCAGGGGCCTGGCCACAAGATAGAGGAAGATACTGGGTGAGGGGCCTGGGGCCTGGCAATGGGATATAGACAGATATGGTGTGAAGCATCTCTAGGCTTGGGTGGCATCAGGCATGACCATCTTGCCCTCTCTGTACTTCTGTGGCAATTATGGAGACCATGTTTTCCAGATGCTATAGCTACAAAGACATATAAAGTCTGACAATTAAGTTCAAGAACTGGCCACTGTGTGTTTACATGGGTGGCACTGTACAAACAGCTCAGTGAGGTTTCATAACCTTGGTATGTCAGTCTCTCACAGCTGTGTTTGTGATGATGTGTGACAGTGTCTTGCTGAATGGCATTCATTATCATACTTGTGTGACTTCGTGTGCTGTCATCAGGCATAAACATATCAAAACTCATAAAAATGTACCTTCCAAATATATGCATTTTGTTGTATGTGAATTATTATTTAATGAAGCTGATAAAATGCCTTTATGTGGCTATAGGATTCTGAAATGACTGATAGGGTTCTAAATGATTGTTCAGCGCCTTGAAAGCCCAGGCTGTGCTCTTCACCCTAGCTTTGCATTTGCCCGAACCTGTACGCTCCCAACCTATGTTTGTACATTTACCCACCTAGCTCTCCCTGCTAAGGGAACACTGGCACTTTATTTTGTACTTCCTTTCAAAATAAAAAGCCGTTAAAAGTGATAGTCTCTCCTCTGCTCCTTGTAAGAGGAGGTTTGTAGGTATTTCATTTACTCTTCTGGCATTGACATTCCCCTTTAGACTACGCCCTGAGGCAAGACGAGACTTCTAGGCTTGTGTATTCCCAGCCCAGACCCAAGCTAAGGGAGTGTGTCAGAGAGCTAGCAGATGAGTGTTCACTCAGCCGAGTTTATTAGCAGTGGGAGGAGGGATCAAGACTGCATTCTATACACTGTAGGTTCTCCTACAAAGCAAGAAGGCCCTCAGAAGCCTCAGCCCTCAGAGCTCTAACTCCAGGCAGCAGGTCCAGCTCTCACCTTCTCAGCCCCCCTTTAACATGGTTTATTGGTTGGCTTGCTTTCTGACAGGAAGAACCAAGTTTATTGCTGGCCTTTGCTCATTCATTTTTTAACTTACTCTCCACTTTGCCAGCTATCTGAAGAGTCACCAGTATACCTGACTTAGGCATGAACTGAGACATCTGCATGAAATTCTGATACAACCTTAACACCTTCCAAATTATGGATTCAAGCAGTCAAAAAACCTTTTAATGGCTGACTAAGCTTCTAGAAGCTATATAACTTAGAAGACAACTAATACATTTTATAATGAATGAATTAATGGATCATTTAACTTCAACAGAGCTGCACATTGTTCAATGGTTTTAATTATTTCCTGATTAGACAAATTACATTTACTATTTAAAGGATTTTCTAAGGAAATGGTCCCAAATAACATTTTTGTTAATGGACATATACAAATAAACCTATATTGTAGGCATAGCAGTTTATAAAATTATAATTTAGTGGAATATTTTTTATGATTAAAGTCATATTGCAAGATTGTCAACAAACCCTGTTATATCTCACTCTTTTAGAAAATATTTTCTGGGAGTCCTTTGAATATCCTGAGAGGTCCAGCATTGCAATATTCTGCAGATGTCCAGTATTGAATGTTCTGAGATGTCCAGCATCACCTTTCTGATCCCATCAAGTTCCTTTCTCCTTTAACATGGGTGTCAAGGAGAACTAGGGGACAGAATGTCCCCACCCATCAATGGCTTTCCCCTGACATTCCGTTCTCTTCTCCTGCCTGATTTATTTGCTCAGTCTTCTCTCCATTGTCTTGTAACCTGGCACCTCAGTAACTCTCTTTAGCTCTGCAGGGCAGGCGGTACTGTTTCATAACAAGACTGAGACAGGCCAGAGGTGAAGGCACAACCCATGCTCTTTCCTAGCATCAGAGTTTCATTTGAAAACCAGGGAATGAATTGAAAGTCAGAGCCACATGAGACTTAAAGGATAAGAACAGGATGAATCAGAGGGCAGACGTCCACTAGACTAGAACATGCAGATAAGACGTGGAGCTCTGGAGTCTGAATCAAAGTTGATGAGAAGAGAATGTGACATCAGTTCCTGGGAAGGAAAAAATGAAAGGGCTACTGCTCTGTGCTGAATAAATTATAGAGCGAATTAAATGGACTCTGAATCACAGCTCCGTTACAAAAAGCTCTGATGTGACCTCACTGTGTCAATGTCCTCCTGTATAAAATGGAGATAATGGCATTTACCTCATAATACCTACTCATGCCTCAAATCCAACATATGGTAAATAACATAAAATGTGTGAATCTTTTAGAATAGTCCCAAGCACATAATAACCACTTAGAAAATGATGCAGTACTTTTGAGATGTTTTCCAAAGTGTGATAAGAGGAAAATTTATTTTATGGGTCATTACTAGGCATTATACGAAAAATAGGTCTGTGGTCACATTAATTATAACAGATGAAATTAAATAATTTTAAATTGTTTTGACAAATGTTGGACCTCTGAAAGTCTTCAAAATACTAATACTTCCTGGAGAGAGATTATATTTAGCCTTTCCTAAATTCACTGGACCAAAGTGGCTGCATGCTATGGAACAGCCATTGGCAGCGGTTAATTATCTGATGGAAGACAAGGAATTCACTTAGAGTACCAGCAAATGAGAACGTTTGGCTTCAATGAATTTGTTCACTTCTAGGGAAAAGCTCATTTTAATTTTTGCTTCCATGTGTTTTGTATTCTAAAGTCAAAAATGACTTCATTACGTAGTTTTATTACATAATAAATGTGAACTCAATGTTAGAAGCAGCGTAATATTTCCATTGCTCAGTGCTTTTGAAAGTTCTAATCTAGCTCAAGTCTTTCAGAAAAGTTTGAATCTACCTTCACAGAATTAATAAACAGGAGGACCCAGCGGATAAGAGCACTCAGTGACAGGAATTAGAGAACTCAGAGCATTAATGGATTTTTATAATGATAAAGGATCAATTCACAAATAAAATGTAACAACCTAAAATGTGCATATTTATATACCCCCAGACCAAAAAGACAGCAGCATCACCCCGAGAGGCCTGGCAGGCACAGAGGACAAAACATAGAGGCAGACAGGATTCTTCTCAGGCCTTAAAATCTACTGGGCCTTGCCTTGCTAAAGTTCAGGTTTGCTTAGCATCTGGGACTCCTTTCTTCTGTCTCACTTCTTCCTTTCAGAACAGTGATATCTAAACTATGCCTGAACCACCACTGTGTTTTGGAAGCAGATGATGTGTTGTCTTACTGGTTCACAGGTTCATTCTGGAGAGAAATTTTGCCTTGTGATGAATCATACGTCAAGTCTCACCTATACCTGATTTAGATGATATTTAAAGGAGATTTTGATTTTACCAGAGTGGTTTTAGACTTTGGGGGGGGGGCTACTGGGATGGGGTGAATGTATTTTGCATGCGACAAGTACATGACTTTGGGGGCACCAAAGGGAAGAGTAAATGGGTTGAATTGCATCTTCCCAAAATTCATATGTGGAAATCATATGTCCCAGTATCTCAGAATGTGACTATATTTGTATACAGGGTCTTTTAAGTAATAATTAAGATTAAATGAGGTAATTAGGCTAGCTTTATTCTGATATAGCTGGTGTTCATCCATGAGAAGAGTTTAGGATGCACACAGGTACACAGGGAAGGCCACGCGAAGAAGGAAGGAAAAAATGGCCATCTGTCCTTTCAGGAAAAGAAACCTCAGAAGAAACTACCTTGCCAATACCTTGCTCTTAAACTTTTAGCCTCCAAAACTTTGAGAAGATATATCTCTATTGTTTAAGCCACCTAGCCTGTGTTATTTTGTTATGGTGGTCCTAAAAATCTAATACAAATTCAAAATATATGAAGTAAAACCGACAGAATGAAAAAGAAAAATAGACATATCCATAATTATAGTTGCATATGTTAATACTACTTTTTATTATTTATTTATTTATTTTTATTAAATCATAACTGTGTACATTGACGCATTTATGGGGTTCAGTGTAATGATTTGATGCACAATGTGAAATGCTTCCATTGAACTGATTAACACATCCTCGCTTACATATTGGTTGTGGTAAGACAATTATACTCTTTTCTTAGTATTTTTGAAATGTACCATTGCATCATGGAAATTAGGTGTGGTCCCCCCAAATATCTTCCCTCCTCCCACGTCCCTCCTCCCCTCCCCTTTATACTTTGCTCTCCTCCTGCCTCCTTCCTCCCTTCCCCTCTCTCTCCTCTTCCCTTCTACTTTCTGAACTATAGTTATTGATTTCATAGTAGAATTAACTACCTTGGATACTTTTTCCATTCTTGAGGTACTTTACTAAGAAGAATATATTCCAGCTCCATCCAGGTAAAAGATGTTAAGTCTCCATCTTTGTTTGGCTGCATAATATTCCATGGTGTACATATACTACAACTTGTTAATCCATTCATCAGTTGATGAGCATTTGGGTTGTTTCCATGTCTTGACAATTATGAATTGGGCTACAGTAAACATTCTGGTTCAAATGTCTTTGTTGTAAAATGATTTTTTATCATCTGGGTATATAACCTAGTAGAGGAATGGCAGGATGTAATGGTAGGTCTACTTTTAGTGAGTTTTTTTTTTTTTTAGTAATAGATAGCACTAATCGACAGAAAATCAGTAACAATATAGAAGAACTGAACAAAATTATCAACTAACTAGATAGATATAATTGACATTTAATTCATTAATATAATTGTTTTGTAATTATAAATTGGCAATTATATGCCACCAAACAATAGCCAAACACACGTTTTTTTAAGTACACGTGAAACATTCAAGATAGAATGTATCTTGTACCACAAAAATAAGGACTAATACATTTAAAAGAACTGAAATCATAAAATGTATGTTTTCTAATCAAAATAGAACTAAACTGGACATCAATAACAGAAAGAAAACAGGAAAGTCTCTAAACTAGCAGGTAAATAATATGCTCTTAGGCAATCCATGGGTCAAAGAAGTACCAAGGGCAATTAGAAACTATTTTGAACTGAATGAAAATAGAAATACAACATATCAAAATTTGTAGAATTCAGTTAATCAGTGCTTAGGAAGCTTATATTCGAAAAAAATAAAGGTTTCAACTCAACAATCTAAGCTTTCAACTTAAGAAATTCAACTCAGAAAAACATATTAAACCCAAAGGAGGTAGAAGAAAAGAAAAAATAAAGTTAGAAGCAAAAATCAATAAATTTAAAAGCAACAATAAAATAATAGAGAAAAATCAATGAAAATTAGATCTTGTTAAATCAAAAATCTTATTATTTAAAGTCTTTTTTTAAATTAATGAACTGTAAACAATGCAGTAAAAAGAAAGAATAAAAAATGGCACAAATTACTAACAAGAGGAATGACAGAGGAAATATCACTATAGAACATGATGGCTTTTTAAAAATAATAAGGGAATACTACAAGCAACTCTACACACATAATTCTACAACTCAGATGAAATGAATCAATTTCTCTCAAACCAGCTGGTAACAAAATTCTACAAAGATAAAATAAATAAACTGAAGCATCTGTAAGTACTAAAAATTTGATTTATGGTTAAAGATCTTCCAAAAAGAAATCTAGTGGCCTAGTGCATTCCCCTAAACATTACAGAGGAATTAATGCTAATTCTAAGCATACCTTTCAGAAAATAAAGAGTTGAAATCACTTATTACTAATCTTTCTTAGATCAGCATTATCCTGACACCAAAATCTGAAAAAAAAAATACTTTGAGAAAAGAAATATGTAAACCAATAAACCTCACAAACAGTTACAAAATAACTTTCAACAAAATATTAGCAAATTGAATGTAAGAATACATGAAAAGATGTATTGGTTATATCTAATAACTAATAGATATCTACAACCAAGTAGGATTCATCCCAGGGATGCGAGGCTTATTAAATATTTGAAAATCACTTAAGGTAACCCACCAAATGAACATTATAAAGGAGAAATCTACATGATTCCATTAATAGATACAGAAAAAACACTTGACATAACTCAATATTCACTCAATAGAAAACCTCTCAGCAACCTAGGAATAAAAAAAGATTCTACAACCTGATAAAAGGCATCTAAAAACCTTTACCCAAGACCATACTTCCTAGTGAAAAACCCTTTCCCTCAAGCTCTCGCTCCCATATTTACCATCATACTGGAAGGCATTACCATTGCAAAAGACAATAAAAATAAGCAGAACGTGCACAATAAGAAAGAAAAATTAAAACTGTCCCTATTTATAGATAATATAATTGTCTATCTAAAAAAATCTCACAGACTCTACACAAAAACTGTCTATAACTAAAAGGTGAGTTTAGAAAAGTCACAAGATATTCAATCAATGCTGTCACAAAAATTTCTTCATATTTTTATATTCTAAAGATGTACAATTGAAAGTTAAAATATTAAAAGTAGCCTTTGCAATATCTCCAGAAAACAAAATAAATTGGTGTAAAACAAAACACTTTCAAGATCTATATGCTGAAAACCATAGAGTGCTAGTGAAAGAAATCAATGATCCTAATAGATAGAGATATACCACATTCATGGATTGGAAGGCTCAAAACAGTAAAGATTTTTATTTTACCCATATTGATCTACAGACTTAATGAACGTAATTTCAGTAAGAATCCCAGCAAAATTCTTTTATAGATATAGACAATCTCATTCTGAAATTTATATACAAAGGCAAAGAAAGAAGAATAGCTAAATCAATTTTAAGTAATCTCAGTGGAATTAGTCAAGATGTAAAAACATAGATCGTTGAAACAGAATAAAGGGGCCAAAAATATTCTCACACACATATGATCATTTGATTTTTGATGGACACAAAAACAACTGAATGGAGAAATTATAGTCTTTTCAACAAATGATATTGGAACAATTGGACATCCTCATGCCAATTCCCAGCTACTCTGGAAACAAACAAACAAAGAAAAAAAATAGCTGAGGGATCAGGAAGTGGATCCTTTTAGTGATGAGGAAGCATCCTGACTAAACTGCGTGCTGTCCACTGTGTTTGGACTGTAACTGTTCACATGACGTCAGGTGTGGGATTTTCCACTTAGGGCATGATGTCAGAGCTTGAAAACTTTTAGATTTAAGAGTATTTCATATTTTAGATTTTTGGATTAATATTGCTCAACCCGCCTATACCTATATAACCCAGCAATTTTATTCCTAGATGTTTACCTTAGAGATGTGAAAATTTGTAGTTACTCTAAAACTTAGAAAATGAATGTTTTAACAGCTTTATTCTTAATAACCAAATTTGGAAATGATTTAAGCATCCTTTACCAAATGATTGGGTAACAAGCTATTGCCCATCCATAAATAGAATACCATCCAGCAATAAAAAAGAAGCAGATTACTGACATCACAAAGGCGTTATGTTGAGTGACAAAAGCCAGTCTCTACAAGTTACAAACTGTACGATTCTATTTATATGACATTATGAAAAAGCCAAAACCATAGTAGATAACACATCATGTTTCCCAGGAGTCAGTGAGAGGTGGTAGGACATCAAAATTCTTCACATAGTTCAAGAATAGAAATTTTCATCCTTGTCACTTATGCCTTTAATTTTTAAGGATGTTATATTGCATTAACATGAAATATTTCTGTTCTTCTAGGATCCTAGAATTTTGAAATGAATGTAAAAAGAAAACAAAAATTTATTTTATATATATATATATATATATATATATATATATTTTATTTTCTGCCATGTTTTTCCTTCCCTAAGACAGTGAATGTAAATGGCCAGGCTGATTGCATAGGGGAGGAGCAAAGGCAGAAGGGATACAGTAGTGATGTTCATTTACTAATGAGCAAACAGAGGCCCAGATAGATTAACAACTTGGCCAGAGTCACATAGAGAGTAAGTGACAAAAGGGCATTTGAACCTGAGTCACTGGAATCACCCAGCAGTGAGGTGAAAGATGTGTCAGGGAAAGCACAGAACTTTTGTTGGCCACATTATGACTTTTGCAAGCCCGGGCACTCTTGCCTTTGCAGGCCCCTTTTTCCATAATAACAGCAATATTAAACCTTACTCTTGATATAACTTTGAATACTTCAGGATTTTTTCCTATTTTAAGCAAAATTTAATAGATTGAAGAGCTCTAAAATTTTCCTCTTTTAAGAAATTCTCACTTGAAAAAAGTTAGAATTGGCTCTGTGCCTATAGCTCAAGCGGCTAATATGCCAGCCACATACACCAGAGCTGGTGGGCTTGAATCCAGCCCTGCCTGCCAAACAACAATGACAACTACAACCAAAAAATAGCTGGGTGTTGTGGCGGGTGCCTGTAGCCCAGCTACTTGGGAGGCAGAGGCAAGAATATTGCTTAAGCCCAGGAGTTGGAGATTGCTGTGTGCTGTGATGCCATGGCACTGTACCTAGGATGACAGCTTCAGGCTCTGTGAAAGAAGAAAGAAAAAGAAAAGAAAAGAAAGAAAGAAAGAGAGAGAGAAAGAGAGAAAGAGAGAAAGAGAGAGAAAGGAAGGAAGGAAAAGAAAGGAAGGAAGGAGTTAAATTTTTTCTTCAACCCTAGAATTTCTTTTTTTCCTGTTTTTAAAAGAAACCAGTCTGTATTGTACAATGGTAGTTACAGGTCATTACTCATTTGCCCAAATACATAGAATATATGGCACCAACATTAAACCTTAATGTAAACTAAGGACTGTGGGGGATACTGAGGTGTCAACGTGGGTTCATTGGTCCTAACAAACCACGCTGATGGGGAATGTTTTTATGGAGGAGGCTACGAATGTGTGCGGGGCAGAGGGTAATGAGAACTCTGTACCTTTTTCTTGGTTTTACTATAAACCTAAAAGTGCTCTCAAAAGTACAGTCTATTTTAACAAAAAGAAACTAAAATATTTTTGTGACCTCCTAAAAGGATCCAGGGCCCTCAGCAAAGTGTCTACTATATCTAATGGATAAGTTATACTCACCTGCAAAGCAGTCACTAATGTAAATATTGGAAAAGCATGTCAAGTTTCCTAGAGGCAAGATATGATAGTAGCATTGAAAAATGATGATTCTTCTGACTCCAGGCTGTCTAAGGCAGACTTCAGGGAAAGAGTTAATATGTAGTTACAACATCGCTAAGCAAGTGCATTGGAATCTTATGAGTCCTTACATTTTCTTTTCGAAAAAATAACCCAGACTCCTTTCTTTCATCCACACCTGAGTACCATACCTTGTCACAGTGATGGTGAAGATAGAACAGATAATGAAGGAAAGACATCCCTGGTTTTGGGAAACTGTCAGTCTGTGATACAACTTCTCTGTTGCTGCAGATACTACACCAGCCAAGCTCCCTGAGCCACTGCAATCAGCAGTGACTGAGTGTTGCAGGTAATTAGTTGCATTCCCTGCAGGGCAGGGTGAAACTGACTTTTTCCACTTGCAGGCGTTCCTGTTCTTTGTCAAGAAGTCTCACATTCCCACTCAGCCCCCACTGGAAAATGTTACTAGGAGTCACCATTTGACCACACCTCCAAAAGATCACACACATTTATTCACTCTGCACCTCTTCATCCTCATTTCATCTGTTGCCCACTTGTGTGTCTTTATTCATGCATCTGTTCTGCCCCGAGTACTCTTTTCTGTTCCCATTTTTCAGCCTCCTGGTCGACTTTCAAGACTGAGGCTCCAGAGCTATCTATGCCACAGCTGCTCTCCGGATCCTTCTCTCAGTATTAATCTCTTCTTATGTGCAGATTCTACCATAAAACACATGATGCAGTTCCCTGCACTATGCCCTTTCCTAACTCCAAGAAGAGAGCTCTCTCTCTGCTTTTCTATATTCCATTCTGCTAGATGGCATTCAAAAGCAATTTCTGGATTTTAGGATTTGGTTAAAGTCCCTTCTTCAGACTCATCATTGCTATAATCCTTTCCCATCCAGTCTCCCAGGTATCTGGATTTGAAAGATGTGAAATATGCAAGCATTAGGCATTTGAAGAGCTAATGCATGTTGCTGAGTACTTCAATCAATCCTCAATTTCTCTGAAACGCTTACTTCAAAGAATCTGCTAAGGATTCAAGAAGCAGCCACAGAGTTAAGTCTCTATGAATTAGTTCGTTAGAAACCATCGTGACACCTAAGAGCAAGATCCCAAATTACCTTTGATCACAAAGTCTTTGGGAGCTGCTGGTGTGCTTGGGAAGAAATGCCTTATACCTCCCCAAGCCCAAGTCCTCCATGGTCAGTATCTTATTGACCCTGCTTCCCATCACTTCACCACTCCAACTTCCTCAGGATTATTTCTACATAACATATGTAGCTCTAATACCTAACAGTTCCCCCAAACTGTGTTTTAGGCCCTATTTGGTTCTTACGTACATTGTGTCTCTCTTCTTTAAAAAATCTCATAAGGAACTGGATATCACTATCACCATTTAATAACAGCCAAAATAAGATCTGATTGGGCCCAAAAGGCTCAAAATGTTAGACATATTCTGCACAATCCTATTTGTGGTAAGGTCACATTTCTCTTGTAGCCAGTTTGCAGAACAAAGAGAAGCAGCAAAGATGGAGGTGGTGGTGGGGAGGTTGAAGTGGATGAAGTGGCCTAACCTTAGGTTTTATCACATGTCTCACAAGAACTTTGTATAAGGAAAGTGACCACAAAAGGGCTACTGCTATTGTTTAATGAATTCTTGATAGTCTGGGTAAAAAAAAAAACTAGTCGTGCTTTTAACTCTGCAAAATCAGGTTTAAAATTTGGAGGAAGGAAAACCAGAAATGAAAGAGATTACATTTAAAGTTCATGCCTAAAACTTACCTGCCTTATGGGTCAGTACCCGTGGAGGGAACCAGAGTGTTCCTGTTATATGTACTTCCTACTCTTCTTTTTTAATAAGATAGAGGAAGAAAGAGGAGAAACAGCACTAACTCACAAGTAACTATTTGAAATTGTTGGGTTATAGAAGAGATAATGAAACATGCATTTTTTTTATGATGCTCTTCTGGCATTTAGAACTTTCTCTCTCTGGAAAACCTGTATCTGGGTGTGCAAGGGGGAAGCCTCAATCATATCATCTCAAGAGAATGAAAGCTAAATAGAGAATGGCTTTTCTGCTTTCAGGATTTGAGAATTACAGCGTCTCAGTGCATCCTATCACCCTTCCACTCAAAGGCATTGGAATTAGCATGTGATAGAACGTTTCCATGGTTCCAGTTTTGGTCTTTGAAGACCATGAAAAGCACTTGCATGAATCCATCACACAGCCTGGGAACATTTTCTTTAAAGTAAGGGTTTATATGATTTTTAAAAGGCCCATCAATAGATTATCAAATACAGTAGAACCCTGATAGTTGATCACCTTCCTACATTGACCATCTCCCTAAGTTGACCCAATTTGCACAGACTGGACATGTGCCACATGTGCTCAATATAAGTTTCTTCTATTGAGTTGCCTATATCTACATGTTGACCAGTTTGATACAGTCCCTTGGGTGGTCAACTTGCAGAGGTTCTACTATGTTTGGGTTAAGACCTGATAGCACTGCTTAAGGCAGATGTATACACTTGGTGTCACATAAGATAATAAATCTCCGTTTTCTCCTCTGTGGAGATACTACCATTATAATACTGATAATCATCCTAACGACAGCATGGTGGAGATTCAGTGGGAGAATATATGAAGCTTACTTTGTAGCTTTAAGAAACCTATATGATATCTACTTCTTCATTTTAACTATTTTTGAAATAGAAACTAAAAATCTAAGACCCTGGTAACAAAATAGCTGGCAAAAAGGGACAAGCTTAGTATTTGCTTGGGCATTAGATATAAACAATCTTTTTAAAATGTGCTTTTATTTTATGCAGACATTAATTTATCCTAAAGTATTCATTATGTCTTTGAGGCTTGTTTAATCAGATGAAGACAATCAGTAAGTGTGTAAGTCTAAGCGACTTCAGATACATGCTGACAGGTTCACAGAGTATCTTTGTTACCTAAGACAAAATCCTAGCACAGGGCTGGGAATACCAGGCCAGCAAGATTTCTACTTTCTTTCCTCTTTCTTCTCCCACACCCCAAGAGGTCTAGAAATACCATTTTCTCATAGTATTCTGTTAACTTCTTCTGGAATTCAATAAGCCTTCATGGTTCCTACTTCATTAAACTGCAAAGGTAGTAGCAAAAAAATTCATGCAGCTTTGCAACTATTGGGGGGAAATCAGATTCTGTCAAACTTAGAATGGAAATTAATTTTTCATAAAAAGCATAATTTATTTAAAGCAGCCAAATTAGATAGACAATACATTTCTTTAATGCTATTTAAGAAAGTCCCTGCTAGTGGTTTTGGGTAGGAATATTTATAAACTGAATAGAATAAGCAAACCATTTAAAGCAGTGCAGAGAAAGCCCAATTTTTCTACATTTCTGATTATTCATTATTACACTTAATTCCAACTTCCACTAGCTAATAGAGTCCCATATTATGTAAAACAATGGCAATTTCAGGCAGAGAGTGCTTTCTGGTGAACTTGAAAGTCTGGCAAGATGGAAAACCATCACCACTCTGTTCTTTTGGAGGACTTAAGTGGGATATAAGGAAAGACAAAAAATTGACTTCTACTGAAAATAGGAATTTTTACAGGTGACAATATCACAGTAGGTTTCCAGCCTTATACTCCCGCTCTAGTTACTGGGCAGCACTTAGAAAATTAGGCCAAGCATTATTATTTCAGGTTGATTTCATACTGACAGGAGTAAAATTGATGTTCATATATTTGACATTTTAAAAACTGCTTTCAGAGCATCATTACTGCACTGAGCCTTTCAGAATATTTTTTTCTGACTTCTTTTACAAATAGCTCATATAGAATATTTTTTTGTGTCCATATCATTTTAAGTAATGTCAGGTTACCTGACATTTCTGTTTGTGTTCCCTGAGTCTTGGTTCCCTGTACTGAAGAATGATTACTGGTACCAAGTTGACAGTGGCAAGCCAAACAGTAAGATTTATTAAAGCTCCCTATGTTCTGAAGTGGGAATGGGTCTGTTCCCACAAGTGGAGAAGACCCTGGGTTTGTAACATATTTCGGTTTTTATGTCTACATCTTTTGGTGTGCTCACAGGGAGGGTGGAATGTGCATGCTTTTCTTGGGAAGGAGGTAGAGAACAGCATCTCTACTGAATCTCCCTCACCTCGCCTTTACACCTATTTCCCCTTCCTCTTGATTCCTACCTGATGGTACCACATTAAATTAAGCCCAGCACTACTCTGACTGGGGATCACTTTCATTCCTTCGTGGATGTGGCACTAGCCCCAGGCATGGGAGAGGGTTCCCATTTTGCAGCACTTTCCAATTCCAAAAGTAAGTCTAGCTTTGTATTTTTGCCAAATTGGAGCTTATAGGAACACTTTGGGGAGTGGTTTTGTTCGTAAAATATGCTGGGGAAACAAGTTCTATAACTACTTACAAGTGAAAATGTAACCAAGGGAACTACCTAATAAAGAAAAAAGATGTAAGGTAAAAAACAGTAGTGGTGGGGCGTACTGAAAGTTTAGCAACAGAACAGGCACAGCATGTAACTATGTATATTCATACTTCAAACTAATAGATGGACCTACCCTCCACAGTCCCAAGAGTCAAATATACTCATTGATCCCAAGAGTTCTCAGTTCCACTGGTCTCATAGAGCAAGAATAGCCCATTTTCTCCCTTGTCTGGTTTTGGAGCCACTGTCAATTCCTCCCTTCACCAAGAAGTTGACCCAATGTTCCCATGTATCTGTCATTTTAAGAAGCTTAAACATAAAGTATTTGCATTTACATGTCAAGATGGAAACAACTCTTAGTGACAAGCCCCAAGTGGAAATCTTTATATCCCTTGTCTAATCTGAAATGAAACCTTAATATGAAACCTGAGGGGCAAGGCACAGAGCAATCATTCTGTCATGAGTGTTCTGAGCATATTCCCTACAACCAAAGTTCTTTAGAGCCTGGTCAATATTAATCAGGATGTGTCTGTTCACACTTTATCATTTGAATATCTGTAGCTCCATTTTGCTTTTCCATTCATTTTTGAGGATACCCATTAAAAAGAAATGTAAATATTTTCAGCAAAAACAAACTAAAATGCTAATCTAAGAATGTACCACTATGAATTTCTATATGTGGTATATTTGAGCTGCTGTATTCAATTTATTTGGCTGTAGGCTGGTTAGAGTCAAGCAAAATTGATTTACTATCTTTGCCAAGTGGTGGCACAATGCAGATCATAAGACTACGTGCTCCCACTATCAGCTTTCTCCATGGCAGGGTGGAAGACGGAGATGAGATTGCTGAGGAAGCAGTCTTGCCAAGCTTGTGAAAGTCAGGGAGCATAACTCTTTTGGCCTTATGAATATGCGACACCGAACTCTTCTAGGAAGAGCTGACAATCTAAATGGAATGGTCAGTGGATCCCACTGCCTCACCCTTTCAATTGCGTGTTTCTTATTCATAACATGGCTGCTTGGCTAATAAGTGGCACACATGTAGATGTGATACCTTTGTTTTTTTTTTTGCTATGGAAAGAATATAAGAATGCTGGCCACAATAAAGCCAGGAGTAAAGTTTCTGGAGCCATCTGAGGAATATTTCATTATTTTGCCATATTGGAAAACCACAGGAATGGAAGCCAAGGAATCCTTCTCCCCTCCATACTGAGAAGGAGACAAGAGGCATTCTTCCAAATCCAGAAGACAGCAGCAAAAAGCTGCTATGAACATTTGTGTGCATATTTCTGTGTGGACATAAATGCTCAATTCGTTTATGTAAATACAAAAGAGAATTGTATGTTATGAGTATGTTTTTTTTTTATTAAGTCATATCTGTGTACATTAATGCTATCATGGGGTACAGAGTGCTGTTGCTATATACAATTTGAAATACTTTCATCCAACTGGTTAACATAGCCTTTATGTCATTTTCTTAGTTATTGTGTTAAGACATTTATATTCTACATT
>CAUYQV010036864.1:0-30197 GCA_963574575.1 Galagoides demidoff
TGCAAATATCTTTGTTGCAAAGTGATTTTTGGTCTTTTGTATATACTCCTAGTAGAGGAATTACAGGATCATATGGCAGGTCTACTTTTACATCCCTGAATGTTCCCAAACTTCTTCCCAAAAGGAATGTATTAGCTTGCATTCAGTGCAGAAGTGTTCTCTTTTCTCCACATCCACACCAATATCTGTAGTTATTGGGATTTTGTTATGTGGGCTACTCTTACTGGAGTTAGATGATATCTCAAAGTGGTTTATAATTATAAAAATAAATATGTCAATTGTTATGAAAATAATTTTAAGGTACTAAATGATACCTTTACTTTTTAAACCATTTGCAATAGCATTTTCCTCCTCGTATAGCAGTATAAGAATTAAAGGAAAAAAAAAACTAATGATCATACCAATTCCTTAGGTTCATAGTTACTTCATAAGAAAATTTCTATGATTATCAATTATCATCTCTTCATTTGATGACATGTTATATAATATAATTTGAATCTGTTTAATTGTTAAAAATATCAGGTAAAAAAGCAAAAAATGTTAAAAAAAAAAACCTTAATTTTTAACATGAGCTAATCAGCCAAATTTTTCAAATATTTTTCTTCTAGATTTATTTTGGGCTAAAAGTCAGTTTATTTCCCAAAGACTCTTGAAGTTAGTATTCATCAGTGTGCAATGTCCAGAGGCAGAGAAGCAGTCTAATCATGTAGACCTGCAAAATTGAGAGGAAAACCAATTTTCTCTACTCTTCTTGCATTGCTGGCTTTATTTAGTAAAGTGATCCAAATAAAGTGTTTGGGCTCCCAGAGTAGAGCCTAATAAATAACAATAAAAATTTGTTTCAAATGGACATTTAGTAAATTATAGAATACTAGGTGAAAGAAATATATAAGATATTTTGTGTTGGTAATGAAACAATATGTCTCTCTCTGTCCAGCAAATAACATAAAAGAAAGTTCTTATACAACCCCCAAGTAGTTGATCAAGGAGTGAAATATTTTCAGAGCATATCTAATGAAAGTAACAACCAAAAGCAACGGAAACTACTACTGGAAGTGACACTTTGCTATACATAGACTTTTACTTTTATTTTTATTTTGCTTCTAAAAAATGTATACTGAAAAGGAAATCTATGCCCATTCTCTTCAATGTATAAGTAAAATGTATTACCAATTTAATTTCACATGGCAATTTAGTTAAGATTTTAGATCTGTTGAAGGGTTTCATATGTAGTCATTTGAGATAGGATAATACCTGAGTATCTCAATTAATTATATATAATCCTTATTCATTATGATAGCTAACATGTATTATAAATTAATTGAATCACAGGCATTTGCTAAGCATTTTTTGAATTTTTTTCCTTGGGCTCATAAAATTCCACCACATGGGAATTAACAGTTACTCAAATGTTGTTGACCATGAAATTAAACTGTAAAGAGCCTAAAGTTAACTATTCTAAGGCAACCATCAAAACTGAGCTAGAATCTGAACCACGTCTGCTTCCAGAACCAAGGTGTTATGTTTATTCTACACATACTCCATCATTTTATCAATGTTCTTCTTGTGTTTTAAAGTAATTAATCCCTAATTTAAGGAGAGAATTATTATTATGTTAGAATTTTATGTTGTAATAGCATCCAGTGCAGAAATACTGATAAAATGCTCAAAAGTTAATAAAATATAAATAACTATATTTACACCATTGGAGAAGTTGGAAAATGTTATATTCTTAGAAATTGCAATAGTTATACTGTAATTATATTATTTTCCATACATACATCACTTTTATAATTTAAACTATATATACTACTTTTTAGTAAATAAAATTGGATTTATATGGGTAACAAAATTTTTTATTTTGGTAAATTTTATTTTCACATACTTTAAAAGTTATAGTAAAGTTGTAAAAATAGTTTTGGGAATTTCCACATATACTTCAGGTAGACTTCTCAGTTTAAGAATCATATTATATTTGTTCTATTTCTCTTTCATATACAATTATGTGTTTCTATGTGTATATATATTACATAAATGTCTAGTCTGATATTAAGATTTTTTCCGAATCTTATCCTTTATTTATTTATTTATTTATTTAATTTATTTTTTTGTGCAGCTTGTGGCTGGGGCTAGGTTCGAACATGCCACCTCCAGCATATGGGGCCGGCACCCTACTCCCTTGAGCCACAGGCGCCGCCCTTATCCTTTATTTTTTAATAACTATTTATCATCCATGTTAGCAATCATTACTAAATCTTATCTAAAATAAATTTTAATTATGATTTTTAAATGATAGTTTTTTAAATCTTCATCATTCCATCATTCCTGTACATTTGTTAGGTATAATTCTACTTTAAATGAATATTTTTCCCTCCCCTTTATATAGTTATGTACTTATTTACATTAAGTATAAAATACATGGTTTCTCAATGTATTTATTTATAATTAGTTTGTACTATATTATTATGTACTTTGATAGTCAAAATGCCACAGATTTTTTAATGAGAGCCCCTTCCTACTGAATACAGTGTTCATCTTTCATATGCCTTATAATTTCTTTTTAGTATATCTTGATATCTGAGGGAAAATTAAGAATGAGACTTCTAAATTTCACCAAGTAATTTGCAAAAGGAATCAGACTAGTTTAGTTCTGTGTAGTCTATACATAAATAAATTAGGACAATTTGAATTAAACCACTTTATATATATGAACTTTAAAAACATGGTTGAAGAGGGAAATATGCACAGAGTCAATGTGATTAGCTCCTCCTGGTGTTCTTGTTAGTGGCAATACCTATACTACAATTGCAAACATTTTCTGGTATAATCAGAACTCTAGATTGTTGAAATGTTGTCCAAATAATACTCTATGTGATTTAACTGCAGCTGCTTTTTAATTCCTTACTGTTTTAGGGGTTTTGTTTGTTTGGTTGGTTGGTTACAAATACCAGGTATCTGGGTATCAAAATATAGACATTTAGAGAAATCAAATAACTTGACACTTCTGACAACTCCTACTCATCTCCTTTAAAATGCTTCTCATTTATGTGACCTCATATATACATTTACTGGTATTAGTGTGACCCCCCCCCAAAGCATATGTTTCAGCAAAACATGGAAGAGAAAAATCACCATCCAGAAAATTTTCTAGAGCAAGAAGGAACACGAAAGATTATATGCACATGCATTTTCTGAACGATAGATTTAGAAAGAAAAAGTAAAATTTCAGGAAGAGATGAATTTACCAAGTTATCAGGTCCTCCAGGAGATGCCCTGTCTAGTCTATGGCATAGGCAAGTGCTTAAAATGCATCTTACTTACTTATGTGATGAACATGACATGGGATTATGTCAGACAATCACTAGAAGAAGTTTCCATTCGCTTTGGAAACTCACTGTTAGGAATGATTCAAAAAGGAGGAAAACTGGAATATTCATTCTGTGTGTGCTTTCAAAAATGTCTTTCTTCACTCTTGACTTACTTTGTGAATAATTATGTCTTCTCAAATCACTGTTCAAACACTGGTACTTCTGAAACTTTCCCAGACCACTGTGAGTACGATGCCTTTTGTATTTACCTAGATACATGACCCATCCACGTTATAGAAATTGATAACCAGCAGTGTTATTAATGGCAGTTAATTAACTTCAAGGATGCTCAGTTTCTTCACCAGAAAAGGTATGAGATATTACATTTACCTCACAAGTCTTTTTTTTTAGGAGTTAAAAACAGTAGGTATTGAAAGGCAGAGTGACATAATAGGTGTAGTAAGAGTGTAGCATAAATTACTTCTTTATAGTTACAGAATATTTATTTTTTACCCATAAATAAAGAATTCAAAGGCCAAGTAGCCAAAATGGAATAAGTTTAGGCAGAAAAGACAAAAAAAAAAAAAAAAAACAGAAAACAAAAAACCAACATCTGCAAAGCCAAAATGACGTGAGAAAGAATGAGCCATTCAAGGGACAAATGATGGTGATGATGACGACATAGATCAGTTCTCATAAGAACAACTGGAGTAGAGAGCAAGGAGATAACATGTATGATTGTAAGATAAAGCTTGGGTGAAAAACACATGCCATAACATGTACAGTTGGCATCACTTACTATTTTTTATTTTTATCTTGACAGCATTGGAGTAAAAAAGGAGCAAATAAAGAAGTTAACAGACACACAATCAATATTTCATGAGGGTCAGAAAGAAAGTTAACTAGGGATGGTGTAATGAAGCACTAAATTGGCTTAGAGCATCTTCCTGCTGAATTTGGACCTGTCCTAATGACTTAATCTAAACAAATTATACCTATAATGGCTCTATTTCCAAATGAGGTTCTAAGGGTTAGAACTTCAATGTATGAATTTTGGAGGGGGGCACAATTTAACCCATAACAAATGGAATGTTTTTAATGGTCCATAACTAATAATTGGTATCAAACAAAACTTTATTTCTTGTCTGATAATGTTCTGTATTTTATATTTTTACTATTTATTTTTAAACATCATTTAATATTTACAACTTATAGTCCACCTTTTTTTAAAAGAGCTTCTTTACATTCTTTTAAAAGATTCAGTGTTTTTTAGACTGGGAGTGGTGGCTGACACCTGTAATCCCAGCTCTCTGGGAGGCCAAGGCAGGCAGATCTCCTGAGCTGACAGGTTTAACACCAGCCTAAGTTAGAGTGAGACTACATCTCTACAAATTGCTTGATCTTGTGCCTGGCACCTGTAGTCCCAGCTACTTGGGAGGCCAAGGCCAAAACCTCAGAGTCTAACCCCAAGAGTCTGAGCTACGATGCCACAGCAATCTACTTAGGGTAACAAAGTGAGATGTTGTCTCAAAAAAAAAAGATTCAGTGTTTATTTTAAAGACTATGTAACAGAACATATATATAAACCAGGAAATTAATAGGAGGTAACTAGTGTTTATTCTTCATAAATTATTTTAGCTTCAATTTAATAGATATGCAAGGATGAAACTGTCCCTTTTATATTTTCTATATAAAAGATAAACATTTTGACACTCACAGCTCACATATGTTTGCCTTATCCTTCCTGGTAGATGTGAAAAGTTTAGATGTAGAAACACACAGTGTAGATGTGAAAAAAATTAAAAGATAATAAATATAAAGCGTGAAATTTAGGAAGGAGTGAGACACAAAATAAGAGATGTCTTTGGAACCTCTTTCTGGATGAGATAAGAGGAAGAAGAGTGGGCGGAAGCCAAGAATTGACTCTGGGAGCAGAAGCTTATGCTTTCAGCAAGCTGAGATCCTCACAAACTTGGTGAAGAAACTAAATAAGCAAAGAGTGCAGATGGACCCAATTCTGGAATGAAAAAATAACTTAAATTGACACCAAAATTTTAATTATGATTATTAAAGTATGTACAGAATTTGTTTTCTAAGCAACTAAAATATGAAAAGGTGCTTAAATCTTAGACAGATGACTGGTAAAAATAAAAATTCTATAGAATAACTGGTAGATAAAAGTTCTGAATGTTTATAAATATAGAAGGGGAAAAATAGGACAAGGAGCTGAAAACAATACATAAAATCAGATATTTAATTATAATCCACAAAAGAGAGAAGACAATTAGAGAAAGGAGGAGTAATAATATACATATTATATAACCACAAACATACGTACTACACTAACATCCTAAGGGCTGAGATGTAGTCTGCATCTTCAGATTGAATGGAACCATTAAATGGCTAACATAGTTTTAAAAAGGAAGAAAAAGCATATACTTGCACAATTATTTTAATTCTAAAATGTCAAGGCCACAATAAAGAAAAATATTGCTCATTGTTTAAGCATATGCTGAGATGCCTATAAGATTCCATGCAGTAGAAAATATTTATGCCCTTCAAAAACAGAAGCTAGAGATGGTGGAGTCTTTTTACCAGCAGAACCATGCCAGGGGTGTGAAATGTATTTTCATAACACTAGGTAAATATGTCGTTATGACCTTTCAGAGGTGCCAGCTGGAAGGCTGGGTAAGTGAAGTGTTACAGTTTGAACATAGATGTTATGTGCCAGTAAAAGTCATGTTGCCGCGCTGATGATATTCTTGAGATTGTCATCCTTTCAGCAGATGTCAGTTAAGGAATGTGAGTGGTGACATCAGCAGAAACGGTTGATTTTGTTTAAGTTTTCCTCCATGAACTATATGTTCTACAATTTGACATAGTAGATAAAGAAGTTGATAAAGCTAGAGAAAAAAAAGTTCGACAAACAAAAATATGTTTGTATTCCATTAATATACAGAGAAATTTGATTATAGGTGCTGATATTTTTAAAGAACTATGTTTCCAAAAATACATAATAAATCATTGCTAAATGAGAAGAATACAGAAATGAAAAAATTATTTCAAAATATCTTCCTATTAATTCTCCGTGGCATTATGATTATGTATAAGAAAAAAAAATCTTTAAATCGAAAATTTACTTATGAGGCTGTTGGGAGAATTGCTTTCAGGCAAGAGCTTGAGACTAGTCTGGGCAACAGAGTAAGTCTCAGATTTCTTTAAGAAGCAAAAACAAAAAACAAAAAAAGCCTACTAAAAAATTTATATGTTTTAAATTTGAAAACATTAAGCGGGTGCAAATATTTCTCGTTACATGGATAGCTTCTGTAATACTTGAGTCACGGCTATAGAGGTACTCATCATCCAAACAGCATTCACTATACCCATTAGCCATGTTGCTCCCCCCTTGCTTCCCCTCCCCCTGGTTGATTTCCACCGAATTCTACTCCCCTCTGTGCACATGTGTGCTTGTCATTTAATTCCAATTTAATAATGAGAACATATGGTGTTTGTTTTTCTAATATATTTCATTTAGGTAAATGATATCCAGTTACATACATATTGTTGGCAAATGGCATTAAAACTTCCTTTTTATGGCTATGTATAGTCCTTCTTGATATACATAACACATTTTATTAATCTCTATGGGCCACTGGTTTATTCTACATCTTTGCAGTTGTGAATTATGTTGCAATAAACATTTGAGTTCAGATGTCTTTTCTTTTTTTTTTTTTTGAGTCAGAGTTTCACTTTGTCACCTTCTGTAGAGTCCTGTAGCATCATAGCTCACAGCAACCTCAAACTCTTGGGCTCAAGTTATTCTCTTGCCTCAGACTTCAGAGTAGCTGGGACTACAGGTGCCCACAATGCCTGGCTATTTGTTGTTGTTGTTTAGGAAGCCTGGACTGGGTTTGAACCCACCAGCCCTGGTTCATGTGGCTGGTGCCATAACTACTGAGCTCAGCCCAGATGACTTTGTGATAAAAAGACTTCTTTTCTTTTCTTTTTGGTAGATAACCAGTAGCATTACTGGAACAATGGTAAGGTATACTTTTCTATTTGGTAGATAACCAGTAGAATTGCTGGAACAGATGGTAAGTATACTTTTTGTTTTCCAAGGAATTTCCATACTGTTTTCCATAGAAGTTATACTAATATGCAGTCCCAGCAATAGTGTATAAGCATTCATTATTCTCTGCATCCACATTAGTATCTGTTGTTTTGGGACTTTTTAATGAAAATGATTCTAATAGAAAGAAGACAATAGCTCATTGTGGTTTTATTTGCATTTCTCTGATGATTAGTGACATTGAGCACATTTTCATAGGTTTATTGGACATTTCTCTATCTTCTTCGGAAAATGTTCTGCTCATATATTTTTCCTACTATTTAGTGGGATCATTTGTTTGTCACTGACTCATTTGTTTTAGTTCTTTGTTAATTCTGATTAGACATTTATTGTATGTATAGCTTGTGAGTATTTTCTCCCATCCTGTAGGTTATCTATTTATCTATTGATTGTTTTCTTAGATGTGTACAAAATTTTTAGTTTAGCCAAATATTATTTATTTATTTATTTATTTATTTATTTATGTGTTGTTGCTATGATTGCCATTAGTTTCTTTTTTTATAAATTCGTTGCCTATACTGATATTTATAAAGATTTTTTTTTGCCTATATATTCTTCTAGAATTTTTATGGTTTCATGCCTTTTATTTAAGTCTGTAACCCATCTTGAATTAATTTTTTTCAGTGCTGTGAGATAGGGTTTGTGTTTCATTCTTCCACATGCGGCAATCCAATTCTCTACTTTATTCCATTGGTCAATGGCTCTATTGTTGTACCAATGCCATGCTGTTTTGGTTTCTAGAGTCTTGCAGTATAGTTTGAAGTCTGGTAATGCCATACCTCCAGATATACTCATTTTTTCTTAAGATTGCTTTGGCTACTTGTAATAACAAATTCAGGAAGAGATACAAAAATAATAAAACTACAGATTGATATTCCTGATGAATATAGATGCCAAAATCATCAATAACATATTATCAAACTGAATTCAGCATATCAAATAAAAAAATCCACCATGACCAATCAGGCTTCATCACAGAGATGCATGATGATTCAACACATGTGAATTATAAATGGGATTCACTACAAAAATCAAACCAGGACAAATGACCATATGGTCATTTCCATAGATGCAGAAAGAAAATTGAACAAAATTTAGAAGTATTTCATGATAAAATTCCTTTTAAAACTAGGCAAAAATTACCAAGCCTATATATGACAAAGCCCACAGCCAACATCTCTCTGAGTGAGGAGATCAAGGCATTTCCCATAAGAATTAGCACCTAACAAGGATGCCCACTGTTACCACTTCTATTTAACATATTACTGGAAGTCCAAGCTTGAGCAATCAGATAAAAGAAAGAAATATCAGAACTGACAATTAACTTCATGAACTTGCCATGATCTGCTTAAATTGGCAGTACCCTACAAACAAATCAGAAATGTTTCATATCCTTGATACATCTGACAGCTATGTTCATATTGACATGTGGCAAATGTCTTGCTGAGTGGGGTTCATTATTGTTGTTGCCTATTTTTGTGTATTGTCACAATAATGTCAGAGTTTGAGTTAGAGCAACAAACAAACGTTCATAAATTTCTCACTAAATTTGGCAAGAATGGAAGTGAAATCAGAGAAAAGTTAGTCCAAGTTTATGGGGATAATGTCATAAAGAAAATGTCACTGTACAAATAAATTAAACATTTTTCCGAGGGTAGATCATGTCACTGATAAAGATAGGCTAGTGTGGACAGTAACAAGCAGAATTAATAAAAACATTGCAAAATTTTGTCAAATCAAGCATCATAATTGTTGGCTGACTGTGAGTAGTATAGCAGAGCAAGTAAACATCTACAGAAAACAGTTAGGAAAACATTACTTCGAAATGTTGGCCAACAATATGGCTCTTGAATCACAATGCACCAGCTCCTACAACACTGTGTATGAGGAAATGTTACCTAATGAACAAATAACTGTATTGGAATACCCTCCCTACCCACCTGATGTAGCCCACAATGACTTTTCTTTACCTGAAGAAAAAAGAAAATTGAAAGGAAGACATTTTGATGACATTCAGAACATACAATATAGCTTTGACAGCCATTTCAGAAAAAGAGTTCCAAAATTACTTTGAAGGATAGACTATGCTCTGGCATCAGTGCATAGCTTCCCAAGTATTTCAAAGGTAAACATAGTGATATTCAGTAATAAGTTATGTAGCAGTTATTCTAGGATGGGTTCACATGCTTAATCATCTGACTTCATAAAAAAAGGAAGTCAAACTTTCACTCTTTTCTGGTGACATGAGCATGTTTCTAGAAAACTCCAAAGATTCCACCAACAGATTCCTGGAAATGATAACCAAGTCAGCAAAGTCTCAAGATACAAAATCAATGTATATAAATCATAAATCAGTAGCATTTCTATGTACCAATAACAATCAATCTTAGTGTCAAATGAAAGACTCAGTACCATTCCCAATAGCTACAATAATAAAATACTTAAGAATATACTTAACCAAGGATATGAAAGATCTGTAGAAGAAGAACTATGAAACACTGAAGAAAGAAATTGCAGAAGGCACAAGTTAAAAGACATATTGTGCTCATGGACCAGTAGAATCAACATTGTCATAATGTCCATACTACTGAAAATGATTTACAGATTCAATTCAATCCCCTCAAAATATTAACATCATACTTCATATTAGAAAAATAATTATATACTTTATTTGAAACTAAAGATTTTTTAAGAGTTTATTATATCTTACAATTATGGGATTCTATCTAAGCATAGTCCTCATCATTTACAATGCCAAATAGTAAAGATAACCACTTCTTTTTAGGTAAGAATACTAGAATAGAATGAAAAAATATAAAAGTCTGATTATATTTTAACAATTAAAATCTTGACTACTGTCATTCAATCAGAAATGCTGTCATACAGCATGTGTGTTTTTGTGTGGCATTGTGAGAATGTCAGAGCTTGAATTAGAGCAAAAACAAATGTTGAATTTCTTGTTAAACTTGGCAAGAGTGGAAGTGAAATCAGGGTCGTGTTAGTTCAGGTTTATTGAGACAATGCCATAAAGAAAAGGGTAGTGCACAATTAGATTAAAAATTTTTGTGGGAGATGAAAAAGTGTCACTAATAAAGAGAGATCAGGATGTCCAGTAATATTCAAAACTGATGAAAGCCTTGCAAAAGTTGTCCTTCAAAAATCTTTGGCTGACTGTGAGAAGCACAGCAGACAGACTAAACATTGGTAGAGAAAGATGAAAGATGAAAGATAAAATTCTTGAGTGAAATCTTGGGTGAGAAAAGAGTGTGCAAAGATGGGCTCAAGCACCACAAGAATGCAGCAGCCCGTATGGCACTGGATGTGAGGTAGTTTTCAGACAGTAAACAAATGACTATGTTGGAACACCCTCCCTACTCACCTAATCTGGGCCCAGTGACATTTTTCTTTACTTGAAGACAAAGGAAACATAGAAAGAAGGCATTTCAATGACATTCAGGACATCAGAGCTGATGACAGCTCTGATAGCCATTCCAGAAAAACAGGTACAGAATTATTTTGAAGGGTAGACTAGATACTGGCATCAGTGCACAGTTTCCCATGGAAGACTACCTTGAAGGTGACCACAGTGATAATATTCAGCAACAAGGTTTGTAGCACTTTTTTTGGGATGAGTTCACAAACTTAATTGTCAGACTTCTTATTGTCTAAATATAAGAATATCAAAGCAGCCACAGATTAAAATACACAAAAAGGGATTGTGATGTTAGTCTCCTAGTTGAGATACCAGAGGGGAATTTTTTAGGAATTTGGTATGTAGAATTGTTGTAAATGTGATGAAAGCAAATGAAGAGCACATAAAAATATGGAAAGATATTCTGTGACCATGGATTAGAAGAATCAATATTGTTAAAATGTCCTTTCTACACTAATAATTCTATAGATTCAGTGAAATCCCTATCTAAATGTGTATAACTCTCTTAACAGAAATAGGAAAAAGAATCCAAAATTTTTATGGAACCCTAACAGACCCAGAGTAGTAAATGTAATTCTTAACAACATGAGAAAAAAATTGGGGCTATCACATTATTTGTATGTAAATTATATCGTAAAGTTTTAGTAATGAAAACAGCATGGTATTGGAATAAAAATAGATATATTGACTAATGGAGTCAGAACAGAGAACTCATAAGTAAATTCATGTATTTATAGTCAACCCATTTTCAAAAAAGGTACAGGAATATAAATTAGAGAACAGATGGTCTCTTCAAAATTTGATACTGGGAAAAATGGATATCCATATATAAGAGAATGAAACTAGATCTCTCTCTCTCAGCATTTACAAAAACCAAACAAAATAGATTAAAAATATAGAAAAAAACTTGAAGCTATGAGCTACTAGCAATAAATAAATAAATAAAGCCCACAACGATTTGTCCTCAAAAGCACAGGCAATAAAGGCAAAAATTAACAAATGAGATTATGTCAAGCAAAATAATTTCTGTGAAACAATGAAAAAGGTGAGCGGACAATCCAAAGAATGAAAAGAAACATTTAAAAACTACCTATCTGAGCAGTAATTAAAAACCAAAATATATGTCAAACAATTAATGGTGAAGACAAACAAAAATAATCTGTTTAAAAATGAGGCAAAGACCCAAATGACATTTCTTAAAAGAAGATGTATAAACAGGTATATGAAAAACTGCTCATTGTGAATAACCATCAGAGAAACGCAAATCAACACTCCAAGGAGACTTAGTTTCACTCAAGTTAAACATGGCTTTTATCAGAAAGAAAGGTAGGCAATAAGAGATGCTGGGGGAAAATGTGGAGAAAGGGAAACCCTTGTACACTGTTGGTGGAAATGCAAATTGCTACAACCACTATGGGGAAGAGTATGGAGGGTCCTCAAAAAAAACTATATTTACCCTTTCATGTTCACTGCATCACTTATGCACAACAGCTAAGATATGGTTATCAACCTAAGTGTTCATTGGTAGATGAAGGGATAAAGAAAGAAAATGGCACACAAACACAATGCAATGATATTCAGATGCAAACAAGACTGAAATCATGCCTTTTGCAGCAACAGGGTTGGAACTGGGCATTGTGCTAAATATTAGAAAGATAAACTCTGCATAGAAAGACAAATATTACATGTTCTCTATCATATGGGGAAGCTACAAGTAATTGAATTCATGGAGCTACAGAGTAGAATGCTGGTGACCAGAGGCTGAGAATGGTAGTCTGGAATGGGGATTAAAAGAGTTTGGTTAATGAGTACAAGAGGATAATTAGGTAGATGAAATGAAATCTCCTGGTTAGTAGCACAATAGACTACACTTAACAAAAAATAATTTATTATATTTTTCAAGAGATGTAAAAGAGTGGAATTGGAATGTTCTTAACACCAAGAAAAAAACAAATGCTTGATGTGAGCTATATCTCAGTTACCCAGATCTGATCAGATCATTTCATTGCACATTGCATTCTTGTGTCAAAATACCACACATGCGCCTTAAGAATGGGCAATGATTATATATAAATAAAAATAAAATATAAACATTTAATTTAAAAAGTGGAAATAAAAGATACAACCTTTGGAAAAATGTTTAACAAGAGGGACATTCTTTAAGAAATTATGCAGGGGAGAGCAAAATTTTCTATTATATCTGCTGGTCATCAGGGAAACATTTATCCATGTGCAATACCATATGCCTGGGGCTGACAGGGTGGCACTAGATTGATACTGACCATTCTTAAAATGAAGCTATTCAATTAGATTGCTCCTCTATTTGAGTGAATGGCCTAATTAGTTTATTGTTGATATTGTTCTGACGAAGCCTATAAGGAAACAGATGTACCTAGAGTATTGGAGGAGAAATGCATCTCACTAAATTAGAGCAACAATCTAGTATTCTATTTTTAAATATGAATGGACAAAACAGAAGACAACCTGCAGCATTCAAAATAAAGCTGGTTTGGTCAATAAGCAGCCAAACAAAGAATAAACACCTTAAAAACAAACCTTATTACAGATCTGGGTAGAGAATAATTTACATAGCAGATATAAATACCTTTTAAAAATCTTCTTAGGCTATAGGAATATAGTAAGTAATACAGGAAAAGATGGTGCTAAATAGGATATTTTAAGAAAATAAACAATCAGACGACTATAATGAGTTACGTAAATAAAAATTATCATTGACATGAAAATCAAAGATTCAAAGGCACTGAAAACAATATTAAGGAAAAAGTTCCTGAAGTTAAAAGAAAAGAGAAAAACAAAGAAAATACAAGAGCAATCTTAAGAGGTGACAATCAGTTCAGAAGATACAACACCTGAAAATGTCAGTGGAAGGACAGATATAATCAAATTAAAATGAAATTTCCAAGACTATTCAATGAATAACTTACAAGAAAAGAATATGCTAAGTACTATGTCACATAATTTGACTCCTACTAATCATATACTTTGGCAGTCTATTTTAAATTTGGGTAGCAAATAATCTACATAAGTTCTCCATTTTCAAGGGAGTAATATCCCATGGACACAATTTCTATACAAAACATATTTCTAATTGTCTTAATCACCTGCAATAAAATACAAAAGCTCATGGTCTACAATACGTATTTATTTGAAAATCCCACTTTAAACAATAGGAAATAAAACTAGTTTTGTATAGAAGAATATATTAGGCAACAAACTATTTTACTTGAAACTGTTATTTTGGGGCTGGGAGCAGTGGCTCATGCCTGAAATCCTATCACTCTGGGACACTGAGGCAGGTGTATCATCTGAACTCAGGAGTTCAAGAGCAGTCTGAGTGAAAGCAAGACCTGGTTTCTACTAAAAACAGAAAAACTGGCTGGTCTGGTGACAGGAGACTCTAGCCTGGCTACTGTAGGGGAGGGGGAATGGTACTGAGGTAAGAGAATCACTTGAGCTCTGGAGTTTGAGGTTGCTGTGATGCCATAGCACTCTACCCAGGGCAAAAGAATGAGATATTATGCAGCCATAAAAAAGATGGAGACTTTACATCTTCTATGTTTACCTGGATGGAGCTGGAACATATTCTTCTTAGTAAAGTTTCTCAGGATTGGAAGAAAAAGTATCCAATGTAGTCAAAACTAGTATGAAACCAATATACAATCACCTACGCATTCATACAAATGATAGAACAAAACTGTAGTCCAGAAAGAAGGAGGAAAGAGAAGGGAAAAGGGTGGGGAGGAGAAGTCGGGGGGAGGGAGAGTATTTGGTGGGACCTCATCTAACGTGCATGATCCAATGGTAAATTTTAAAACTATTACGAGTGGAGTATAAATGTCTTACCACAACAAATAAATAAGTGAGGTGATGGTTATGTTAAGTTTGATGTGAGCATTCCACATTGTGTATTAAATCAGCACATTGTACCCCATAAAAGCATTAATGTACACAGCTATGATTTAATAAATTAATAAAAACTATTATTTTGGTCAGGCAGTCAAAAGTGGATAAGCAAAATAAAATAAAATAAAATAAAGAACAATTAAGGTACAATATTTATTATTCTTTATTTTCAGATATTTGTAATATTTTCAGTTAAATATCAATGCAATTTTATAACAGTGAACTAGCTGTGCCATGCTTTTTCTCTTTGGGATGTCATATTTGTTGACTCTTTTCAACTTACTGCACCAAACTATTCTCATCTTTTTCACTTAATGATTTTTGTCATCTTTCTGTTACTATTCTAATTAGATCTAATTTTGTGACAATTCCAAACTAAAAATGTACCCTCTATTTACCGTTAAACAAGGAATGCAGATCTGAGGACAGAGATATCACTGAGACAAATTTTGTGTCCGAGGAATGCAAACAGTAAGTGTATTTTTCTTTCAATCTTCAAAATTCTGGGGTTATTAAAATTAGCCCAAAGTAAGTGCTGGTGTGGTGGTGTTATTGTAAATGACAGCAGTCAGTCCGAGAGTGCCTGTTATTGATTGTACAGTTATTTTTCACAAGCAGCAGCAGCTCTTTCCAATGACTAATATATGAATGTTAGAATTTGTCATTAAAAATGAGGAGATCAATCTAGTAAATGCCGTCTGTTCTTCTAAATATCGTTCCTTCAACAACTCAGCCACTTGTTTCTGATGTTTCTTCTTATGAAGAAATAGAGTAATTTCTGTAGCAGCAACTAGAAATTGTCAGAATACAACTCATCATATAATATTGAAAAGGGAAAATTATGTGTTCCAAGCTAATGAGAATTCCTAAAATCCGCTACAAAGTCTGCAAATTTTCCACTCTTCTCCTTTACTGTTAATGCAACTGAGAATGTTACTTAGTGGAAAATAACTGATCCTTGTAGACCAGTCTTTAAGGGAACCTTTGTTCAGCATGACTTGTCAACACTTGCTTCATGAAATTGTGTTTTTATATTTTGCTTTGAAAATTATATGTATAATCTGACTTTAAGAAAATTGTTTATTTCTGATAGATGTAATTAGTAAATTCTTTCCAGTGTCAATGAATATTTGAGTGGTTATCCTACATACCACCTGAAAATATGCATATAATTTAATAACCATTATAATTTAATAAGCATTAGTAATGATTGACTGACAAAAAGACTACTAATACTTATTTTGGCAGTTATACATTAATTCTATTTGTGTCTGTGTGTGTGTGCATGCCTTTTGTAAGGAGAAACGCCAATTATTAAAATTAATTGTGTTCTTAAATCCACTTATAAGGTCTATTTTGATATATTCTTTGACTTTCTTCCCTGAAACATGTAATTTTACCCTTTATAGATTAATAATATATTCTAAATTTGATCACGGTTGATCTCAGTGTTTTTACATCTGAAAACAATTCTTGGATATTCTCTTGTTGGTTCTATTTCAGATGATTATTAATTATGGTAATTTTTAGCTTAACACAAATCAAAACTTACATTGATTTTGGTTAAAATTTTCTGTAGTTCATAGTTCAAGGAATAACATGCACTTAATAATTTTATATCTTTTTCTCCAACTATTCCTTTTCTACTATATTCTTCAAGTAGTTTCTATAAATTTTATAGTAACTAATCACAGGATATATTTTATGTAAATATTTTTTAAAGAAGCATATATGTAAGTTAAGTTAAATCACTGTACTAAACAGAATTTCCAGAACTAATTGTTTATAGTTGCATTCCTTATATTTTACATGTAAATTACTAAAGGATATAAAACAGAATCCTGAAACTTTCTTTTAAATATGTGTATTCATGTTGCTTGTCTTTTCCCACTGGCTCAATTTCAAGAATACTATTAAATGATCATATCTTTGCCTATAATTAATTTTATCATAATGTTACATAGTGAGTTATCTTGCTATTTATGCAAATCAATATTTTAAAGCATATTTTAAATAATTTTATATAAATTTTTTAACATTAATATATACTTGAATTTTATAAATTTTATATTTTTCAAAATAATCTTTAGCTTATTATTTTGATTAAATATGTTGGTAGATTACTTTTTATGAATTCGTGTATTCCTATCATAATTACTAATATGGCATAGAAGATACCCTTTAGTATTCTGCTGACTTCAGTTTTCTAATGTTTTATTTAAAATTTCTGTGTTAATATTCATTAATGTGATTGGCTGCAAAGACTTTGTGACTTAAAATAATTTAGGGATATGTGTTGTACATGATTTATAACATAATCGGTTAAATATTCATTCTTCACCACGCTCGGAAGTATTTTCATTTGCATTGGATTTTCTGCTTCCTCTGAAGTTTCTGACTTTGGTTCATATATATAGTTTATATAGAGAGTCTAGTCTTGAGTATATAAAGAGTATTAGAAGATGTTGGGTGCTGAAAATAAGAAATAAATCTGCACTGACAAGACCACTGTCTGGGATCCTGGAGGAATTAAAATGATAATGGATTACACATCAGCATTATGTATGTCATGGGCGTTTACAGTCATTTGAAACTAAGTTACGATCTAAAATCAATATTAATGCATGAAGAAACGAAGCCATGGTTGGAATACAGATTTTGTGAAATAGGAAGGTAGCTATCTTGGCAGTCGGGGGTGAAGCGTCCTCTCAGATTACTCATACGTAGATTCTTCATTCAGCAAAACTTCTTACTGGGAATATAATGGAAGCTGAAGCTTTGTGAGGTCTAATAATTCCTGCCTGACTTTCTAGCACCCTGTCATTGGGAATGTGGAGAAACACCACCAATATACCATAAAATAACTTCCTAAAGGTTAAATGTCTTCAAATAATGACGTATGCCATTAAAAATAGTAGGATCTCCTTATGACTATATTCCTTGACAAATTTTGAAAACGTCATAAAATGCAAAGAGCATTTCCATGTAAATAGAAAGATGATTTTAGTGGTTTATCATTCTGGTTCTTAATTATTTTTTAATTATCAAAATCTGTATGAGAGATTAACTTGTACTAAGCTTGACTATTTTTTAAAACAAACTAAACAACATAAATATGTAAATAAAGAGCTAAAAAATAGAAACTACTAAGAGAATTATAGTATTTACAAAAACCACAGAAAACATTCATCTTTCACTCAAATGTAATTATACTTAGAACCAGGAAAGCAATAATTTCCTCTCATGGTTACAGTAACAGAATCAAATATTAAGCAGAAATAAAAAAATAAAAGAACTGTTCTAGAATAATTTTTTTCCTAGTATGGATAAGGTCAATTGCTTTAGTTTGTAATAGTTATTCACATGTGTTTCACTTTATTGTGCTTCCAAGATGATTATTTTTAATTAATGGAAGGTTTTTGGTAACCCTGTATCCCATAATTCTATTGACACCATTGTTAAAATAGCACATGCTCATGTGTCTCTGTGCCACTCTGGTAATTCTGGCAAATATTTTAAACTTTATCATTGTCACTTATCTGTTTTGGTGATATGTAATCTGTGATCTTTGCAGTTACCATTCCAACTGGTTTAGGGCACCATGAACAGCACACATATAAGATTTAGTAAGTGTTGTGTACACATATTCTGACTTCTCCCCTGATCTGCTGTTCCCACATGTCTGGTCCTCTACTCAGGCCTCTCTATTCCCTGAGACATAAGAGAATTGAAGTTAGGCCAGTTAATAACCATACAATACCCTGTAAGTGTTCAAGTAGTTAATTTTATGAATAAGATTATTAAGGAAGGCATGTCAAAACCCAAGAAAGGCTGAAGGATAGGTCCTTTGCACTAAATAGCCCAGCTGTGAATGTAGTGCAAAAGTTCTTGAAGAATATTAAAAGTACTCTTCCAGCGAATACACAAGTAAGAAAGCAACACAGCCTTATTGCTAATGTTGATAACATTTTAGTGGTCTGGATACAAAATAAAAACAACCATACCATTCCCTTCAGCCAAAGCCTAATCCAGCTCAAAGATCTACCACTTCAACTCAGGAAAGCTGAAGGAGATGAGGAAATTGCAAAAGAAAAGTTTAAAGCTAACAGTTTTAAGGAAAGAAGTTATCTCCATTACATAAAATTGCAAGATAAAGGAGCAAATGCTGATGAAGAGAGAAGCTATAGTAAGATGATCTAGCTACGAAGGTGTCCACACTACACAACAGACTTTCAATGGTGGAGAAAACAGCCTTCTATTGGAAGAAGATGTCATCTAAGACCTTAATAGCTAAAGAGGAGAAGTCAATACCTGGCTTCACAGCTTCAAAAGAGAGGCTGACTCTCTTGTTTGGGGCTAATGCAGTTAGTGGCTTTAAATTGAAACTAATGGTCATTTAATATTCTGAAAATTCTAAAGCCTTTAAGAATTATTCTAAATCTACTATATCCGTGCTCTATAAATGTAAGAACACATTTTGGTTGATGGCATGTTTGTACAGCATGGTTCACTGAATATCTAAGCCCAATGTTACTTACTGCTCAAAAAAAAAAAAAAAATCTTTGCAAAATATTACGGTGGTGATTGAAAATTAACCTATTATCTGAAAGTTCTGAGGTAGACCAACAAGATTAATAGGTCTTGATTACCATTTTTTCCATGTTTATTCTGCAGTAAATGGATAAAGGAGTAATTCTGACTTGTAAGTCTTATTACCTAAAAATTCTTGAAAGCATAGATTGATATCTTTTACATAAGTGTGTTTCTAAGGATATTTTTATTACATCAGTTTCCTAATGTTTGGTGCCATCTGATAATTTATTATGAAAAGTAATAGCAAAGGTAATTCGTTTTATTATAAAATGAAAAGAAGGAAAAGTATAGCCATAACATAACTTATACTTTCTTAATTTTCAAAGAAGAGGATTCTTGGTTGGGTTGTCCATATTACAAATTATTACTGTAGTAACTATCAAATCTAATAGAAAATATAGGCACTAAAATTTGTGTATAATTTTCCATTCATTATTCTATGGAAATTGACAATATAAAGTAAAAATAATAAAATAAATGAAGCTTTAGGTACTTTAATTAAAAACTTCCCCAAATAGAAATTTTGGACTTAAACTTCATGATACAACAATTGAATTTGACAAATATCTACAGAACATTTCATCCTAACAAATCTGAATACACATTCTTCTCATCAGTCCATGGAACATCCTCCAAAACTGATCAATTCTTAGGTCACAAGGCTAACCTCAGCAAATTTAAAAGTATAGAAATTGTTCCTTGTATTTTCTCAGATCATCACACAATAAAATTAAACTCGACAATAACAGGTATCTGCATACTCATATAAAGACAGGGAAACTAAATAACCTTATGCTGAATGATAGCTGAGTCATAGATGAGATTAAGAAAGAAATTCCTCTGCCTTTTTACTCTATTCAGGAGGCCTTTCAGTGATTGAATGAATGGTGCTAGTCCAGGTTGGGACAGTCTTTATTCATTCAGCTCATTCAAATGCTGATCTCTTATAGAAACATCTTATGTAATGTTTCAAATTCAATTGTTGTATGGTGAAATTTAAGTCCAAAATTTCTTTGCTTAGTTTCTTATTAGAGGATCTACCCAACACTGCCAAAGGGGTATTAAAATCTCCAACTATTACGGTGCTGGAAGATATTAAATTGCTCATATCTATTAGGGTTTCCCTTATATATTGAGGAGCATTCTGGTTGGGTGCATATATGTTAATAATAGACATCTCGTCATGTTGAGTGTTTCCCTTAACAAATATGAACTGGCCATCCTTGTCTTTCTTTACTTTTGTTGGTTTAAAGCCTAGTGTATGTGCAAATAAAATTGCCACCCCTGCTTTTTTCTGATTTCCATTTGCCTGGATTACAGTTGCCCATTCCTTCACCCTGAGTCTATATTTATCCTTTAAGGAAATATGAGATTCTTGTATGCAGCAAATAACTGGCCTGAGTTTTTGTATCCAGTCAGCCAATCTGTGCCTCGTAAGAGGACATTTTAAGCCATTCACATTAATTGAGAGTATTGATAAGCCTGGTTGTATTTTGGGTGTCAAGTTTTTCAAAAGTCCAGTGGACATTTTGAATCTTTTCACCACTGTGGAAATTAGGTTTTGGTCAAGAATTTCAGAGTGAGTTAGCTTTGATGGGAGAGCATTGTGCTGGTCATTATGGAGAATGGGTCTGAGGATATCCTGAAGAGCTGGTTTGATTATGGCAAATTTCTTCAATGTGTGTATGTCATTAAAGAATTTAACTTCTCTGTCATAAATGAAGCTCAATTGAGCTGGATACAGGATCCTGGGCTGAAAGTTGTTTTGTTATAGGAGATTGAAGGTCAATGACCATCCTCTTCTGGCTTGAAAAGTTTCAGCAGAGGGATCTGCATTCATTCTAATATTTTTCCCCTTGTAGGTTATGATTTTCTTATGTCTGGCTGCTTACATAATTTTCTTCTTCGTATTAACTTTGGCAAAGTTTATTACTATGGGTCTAGAAAATGCTTTATTTGGGTTGAGTTGTGCTGGGAATCTGAATTTCACTATCTCTTGTCATGCTTGGGAAATTCACCTCAATCATCTTTTGGAGTAAAGTATCTGTGCCTTTCAGATCATCCTCTTCTTCAGGGATTCCAATGAGGCAAATAGACATAAATGTATAAATATAATACATCACATAAACAAACTAGAAAACAAAGACCATATGATTTTCTCAATAGATGCAGAAAAAGCCTTGGACAATATCCAGCATCCTTTCATGATCAGAACACTTAAGAAAATAGTTATAGAAGTGACTTTTCTTAAACAGATAGAGGCCATCTACAGCAAACCCACAGCCGATATCATATTCAATGGAGTTAAATTGAAAACATTTCCACTCAGATCAGGAAGCAGGCAAGGTCACCCATTGTCTCCACTGCTTTTTAACATTGTAGTAAACATCTTAGCCATTGCAATCAGGCAAGAAAGGCAATCAAGGGTATACAAAAAGGGTCAGAGGAGATCGAACTTTTACTCTTCGTAGATGATATGATTTTATACCCAGAAAACCCCAGAGACTCAACCACAAAACTCTTAGAAGTGATCAAGGAATACAGTAGTATCTCATGATACAAAATCAATACTCACAAATCAGTAGCTTTTATATATAACAATAATAGTCAAGCCAAAAAAACAGTCAACGACTCTATTTCGTTTACAGTTGTGCCAAAGATGAAATACTTGGGAATTTACCTAACAAAGGACATGAAATATCTCTATAAAGAGAATTATGAAACTCTGAGAAAGGAAATAGTTAAAGATGCTAACAAATGGAAAAATATACCATGCTCATGGCTGGGAAGAATCAACATTGTTAAAATGTCCATATTACTCAAAACAATTTATAAATTTAATGCAATCCCTATCAAAGCACTACTGTCATACTTTAAAGATCTGGAAAAAAGATCACTCATGCTTTCATATGAAGAATAGATCACAACTATGGCCCAAGATGAAGGAGGGAGAAAGGGTGATGGAAGAGAGAGGGGTCAGATTGAGGGAGGGCAAATGGTGGGATCACACATATGGTGCATAATATAAGGGTACATGTCAGATCTATTAGCATAGAGTATACCTGTCTTAACACCATAATTAAGTAAACAAGATGAGGTATATATTAACCGGTGTGATGTAAGTGTTCCTAATTCCATATGAAATAAGCAGAATGTACCCCATAAATGCATTAATGTATACATTATCTATGTGTTCATGATTTAATAAAAAAAAATAGTAAAAAATAAAAAGGCAGAGGAAAGATAACTTCTCTCTCTTCTTGAACTGGAACATTTATCTTCCCTTGCCCTTAGTGAACTAGGACTAGATGTTAAACCACCAGATTTCCTGGTTCCCCAGTTTAAGCAGGTTGTGTACTGTGGGACTTCTTGGCCTCTAGAACTACATGAGTCAATTATATTAATAACCTCCTGTTATCTGTCTATTTCATATTAATTCTGTTTCTTAGAGAACCCTGACTTATAAAGGAGTATTTAATTAAATAAAAGTTAATAAAGTAAAAGTAAAATGTTCTGAACTTTCAAAACGTATCTGAAAACCTTTCATAGACTGAAATAATGTGTCATTGACATTAGTGTAAATGGGCAGTTGATCTATAAAGTCTGTCATTTTGATAAGATTTTACATTATTTCAAATAGACTCAAGTTATTAAAGTTTGGGATTCTCTGGTTTTAATTTAAGAAAATACAATTTTCTCATAACCAATAACAAGATTTTTTTTCCTTGTGGATGATATGTATAGACCCAAGCCAGCAGTCAACGTATTAGATTTAAATTACTCTTTGCTCTGAGATAATATAATCAACTTGTCATATTTTTTGTCTTCAGTATAAGTAGTCTTGAGTGTTATTGAGTACAAGAGTGAGTCACATATAGTCATGAATTTCAAGCACCAAGAAGATCAGGCACCCCTGTGACATTCAGTGTCCTTATAATATAGACATTGATTCTCATAAGCAAGCTGATAAGCAGTATACATTAGTACTAAATAATTTCATTTGATGATCACAAATAAATTTTCTCAACATAGGTATAACAGAGTGATGCATAAACTACCACTTCTGAGAAAGAACTGGGGTAAGGCAAGCATTGGTGGGGATGGAGCTTACTGGTCATGAAGCATAGACTCTATAGAAAGATACCCGACTCCAGCTGCTTTGTTTTAAAAATAGGAAGGAAAAGCCTTTGAATTTGTGGTTATAATACTTAGAATATGTGAAATCATCCTTTAGAAATACACTTTTCATCATATTTTATTGCTTCACATTCCTCTGATGCCATTAGAAGAAGTAAAATAATGTAGGATTTGCTGGAGCTAGTTGGCACATGAAGCACAGTAAATCAGTATATTAGAAAGTTATTTTAAATAAATTAACTTTAGAATATATATGCCGCATGAGCCCAATAAAGAATAATGGAGAGTTCTGATATATAAAAAAAGAAAATTTTGAATGAATTTGAAGAAAAATGTAATAATTTGTTGTAATAATGATAAGAGATGAACATAAAACTGGAGTTTAGCATTTTAATGTATGGCATCTAAATTCTCAGATCATAGAAGCATAACCAAGTACCATTCATTGATATTAATACAATTTTAATATTGTCTATAATCTCTTATCTCTCCTTATGTGCCTCTCTATTTTTAATCAGTTATTTCTTTTAGTTGTGATTGTTTTTGGTATTTAAGTATTTTAAACATTCCCAAAAGAAAATTGATTTAAACATCTTAAATAATAATGACAACTGAGAGATTTTTCTCTTTTAAATATAACAGACTTTCTCTTAACACTGTACTGAGAGCAAGGATGAATCTTTCTGGCCTTTATTCACCCTTTCTTGTGTATGATATAATCAGTGAAGCTAAGTAGAAATAGGCAAGACAATATCCAATCTTTGAATTTTCTTGTTTGAGTAATGAAATGGATAAAAATAAAATTGCAAAAGCCCATTTATACTTAACCACAGAAATATTTCAGATGTCGATTTTATTTTGCTGTATCCATGCACCCTCGCCTTAAGTTATACCATGAAAATTATGACTTACTGATATTTGTGATGGGTTGGTTAGACACAAATCTAAGGGAAATTTACCTACTCTCCTTTATAAAAGACAGTCTTCATTCTAGAAGTGGGACCTATAAAACACAGACAATATATACAAGTATCCTCCATATCAAATAAATTTTGAGAAGTGTCCACCTTACAAGGTCTCAAAACAACAGATGCTGGTATGGGTGCAGACAGAAGGGAACATTCCTACACTCCTGGTGGAACTGAAAAAATAGTACAGCTTTTATGGAAAGAACTATGGAGGGTCCTCAAAATACTAAAAGTAGACCTTCCATTTGATCCTGAAATCCTATTACTCGGTATCTACCCAAAAGGAAAAAAAGTCATATCATAAGGACATATGTATTCAAATGTGCATATGAGACCAATTTAAAATTGCAAAGATATGGAAACTACCCACATGCCTTCAATGTATGAATGGATTGATAAACTGTGGTATATGTATATTATGGAATACTATTTAGCCATAAAAGGATGGAGAATTTGTTACAACTTACATGACCTTGGAAAGCAGTCTCCTAAGTATCACAAGAATGAGAAAATAAGCATCACATGTTTTCAATACGAATTTGAAATTTGTAGATTAACAACAACATGCTTACTTGAGAGAAAATTTAATCAAATCCAAGAAGGGGGCAGGGGTTTCTCCCCAGCTCAAACAATGTGTGGGTGTGTGATGCACTTCTTGTGTGAAAGGCACAACTACAACTTAGACTTTACCTTACAAATGCAAACAATGTAACCTAATGGTATGTACACTCATATAAATGAAGTACAAATAACTAAACAAACAAAAACAATAAAATAAGAAAATTTTAACACTACCCATTACAGACTAAACATATTATGCTACCTGAATTTTTGTGTCTTAACCTATTTATATTTCACTCCTGTTTTTCTAATTCTTTGTAAATATAATCAACAATTAGAACAACAAAAGGGGAAAAAAGAAATAATGATACCTCAAGAACTTTTGTTTTGTAACTACTATGGTACCCTATTTTGTATGACTTTTTGCTATTAAGACGTGTAGCCTCAGTGGGAAGAACAAACTTTTGTATTTATTAAACATTCAAATAATAGAGACTGCAGAAAGTGAAGAAATAAAGAAAAAGAGTAAGAAATGATGAAAGATTAGGTCAACAGAATGTAAAATTTGACCAACCCAGAATACTTCTGACACATGAGCAAAAAATATTTCTGTAAGACTTTCAATAGAATGTGCCTTTAGAACTCAAATATTTCAAAGAGAATATATTAATACCTGGAATTTCTGTTGCAGCCACACTTAAAAAATAATATTTCTTAAATGAACTGTGTTGAGTTTTAGCTTTCCATAGTAAAGTAATTTCAACACGCAATAATTTAGGGAAATTTTAGAATTTACTAGTCCTTACATTATGTTCAGACTTCATCCTCTTGCCCATGCCTTGTCTCTCCTATAAGATGTCTGACTGGACCCACATTCATGGCATAGGACAGACACAACACAGCCCATGTTCTGCCATCTGAGAGCATGTGCCCAGCTACCTTCTCTTTCCTTTCACATATTTAAGGGTGAGTCAGACATATGTCTATGGAGTTGTCCAAAATACAAAGAAAGTAGATCAAGTGTTTTATGGGGTTGCAGTGAAATTCCATTGAGGGAGAGGGAGTCAAACAGAATGAATAGTTTGTTACTACAAACATTTTACAGAATTAAAGGCAATGATAAATAGAATCATTGCAATCTTAAATAACCCATCATGACTATTTTAATACTTTAATTGGATTTTCAGTATTACTGTTATGACTCAACTTTGAAAATGACTCACAAAAATCGGTAAAAAAATGATGTTGCATTCTCATGCATATTTTAGCCAGATTATGGCCTCAAGGGTCATAATTATAGTCCACCATCAAAACCAGAAAACTGACATTGATATAGTTGTATCAACTATCAACATGGGCACATAGTTTGTTAAGAGTCCATTAGTTTTTACATGCACTTTTTTCTTGGTGTTTACCTCTATATGATTCCATCACATGTGTAGATTAGACTAAGACACACAGGTATTCTCTGAGGCTACCAGAAGTTTACCTTAAATAGTTACAAAAACTAAAATTGCCTTGTAAAGAATTTAAAATATATTGATGAGATCCTTATATGCAAATAAATATCTCTATCATAACAATTAATCTTGACAATTTTCCAAAATAATTCTTACAGTTATACATTATCATTGTATTGTGAGAACTCTAAATTGCTATTACAACTTGTGCTATACTTTTTCAGTTAATAGCTCTACATCATTCTTGATGAATACTATTCATATAGATTCCTTGAGTTCAGATACTGTAAGCCTTTTTCTTTATGCTTTGACATAGCTACAGTTTAATCTCTTCTGATTAGAACCCATAAATTTAGTGAATAAAATGGAGAAATTTATATTTTTGGATACTATATTGATCCTCATGTTTTTGTTTGATGAACACATTATGTTACAAAAATTGATCAGGCATAGGAAAAAAAATTCTATTCCAAGCTTATATTTTATTGACATTATTTAAAAAGTAGAAAGCAAAGTGGATGATTTGTTACATAAACTATAAATTATTCCAGAACTGTTTGTATTATGATAACAAAGCAATTGGTTTCCTTGATGAAAAATGAAACAGGTTTTTTTTTTAACAAGTTAAATTATTGTGCGACTTCTGATAAGGCCTTTAACCTGTCTCACTGAAGCTTCTGTGTAAAATACGTGATGATTGGTGCTAGTTACCACTGCATCTTCCAGTGGGTGTTTATAATTAATTAGTACATAAGCGTATATATATACACTGATTAGGATACTAGGTAATAATTAGAGTATTTTTTGTTCTATTTGTTATACTAGGCTATTAAGAACACTGCTAGCATGAACAACAGGTAATTAATAAAGATTTTATTCCACAAAAATAATGACAATATCCTGGCAAATAAGTAAAAATTATTTTTCTAACTTTGTTTTTCCTTCATTTTTCTCTATCTATTTAAGACAAATCAACTTATGTAACAAGGCAAAAGAAATGAAATTGATTTTGCTGTATTTAAATTTTGGCTGAGTGCATTTGATAATTCAGTCAAATTCTCCTGTCAGTACCAATTTGTTATAGCACTTTATATTCCAGTAACAATGAGAATTTTGCCAAAATGATCTGACCTTCCACAAGCTAGGGATTAAGTTTCAGTACATGAGGTGCAAGGAAATGAGTGGCACTCTAGATGGAGTATTATTTTTCCATTCATTTATGTAATTTTAAATTTAAAAAATCATCTATTTTAAATTCAGTTAGATAAAAGTCATAAATAAGTTGTTTTCCTGTATTTTCTTTCTTTCTTTTTTTTTTTTTTTTTTTTGCAGTTTTGGCCAGGACCAGGCTTAAACCCACCACCTCCGGTATATGGGGCCGGCACCCTACTCCTTGAGCCGTGGGCGCTGCCCTGCATTTTCTATTTTTAATCTGTAATTACACATCTGTTTTATATCAGTATTCCTTAAAAATGTGTAAGCAGGATTCTGGATGTTTTCTTCCTTTATATATATATATATATATATATATACACACACACATATAATCTATATATAGTGATACACACACATATATGTATCTCCTTGTAATTTTCTGACTACCATGAATTTGAGTATGTATTAATATATTACAATTTTCCCCCAATTAAACTCTTAAATTAAAGTAAATACTTTTTGTCTCAAACATTCTTTAGTGAGCAATGCAAGCCTGAGCTCTGTGCGCCTCTGTCTTAAGGTCTCTCATGCGGACGCAGTCCCAGTATTGACTAAGATTACATTGTTGTCACTGATTGCAATCTTTTTATTACCCAACCTCTAGCAGGGGTCCTCAAACTTTTTAAACAGACTTTTTTAATCATTGGAAGGCCAGATTGCAGGCCCTGGGACGAGTCGGCTGCTAAGCAGGACAGGCAGCAGTGGCAAAAAACACCCGGCGAGCCAGATAAATGTCCTAGGTGGCCGCATGTGGCCCACGGGCCATAGTTTGAGGATACCTGCAAGTCTAAAGTGACCTGGTAGGATAACTTACATATACTATTTATAACATGCAAGTCAATAAATCCAGGAAACACTTACAAAAAAAAAAATAGATTGCACAGGGAGTAAATACCAGAGCGTGAATACTTGAAACTGGAATTCGCTGAACCCCATCTTAGCCAACCACACTGTGAATTCATAATTAGAATTAGTATCTGATGGGGAAGTTCCGCCAATATATCCTCTTTAACTATATCTTGACTATTTTTTGTCCTTTGCTATTCTATATAGTGTTAATAAGTTCACCAAGATTCTCCCCAAAATAAAATTTCTAATGTCATTTTCATTTAAATTATATTACAATTATAAACCTTTTTAAAGAGATCAGTGAGTCCATAATATCAATTTTTGCAAACCAGGTTAAAAGTTGTTGATTTATATATTCTTTAACATCATAAAGTTGAAGTCTGTTCTCTTTTAAAGTTTTCATAATGTGTTAGTTTCATTCATTAATTCTTATGCATTTAACTATATATTCATTTACTTAATAATGTATTTATTTTCAAAATATTAAGGAGGTAAAAATATTTCTGCTTACGTGGATTGCTTTTGTAATGCTTGAGTCAGGGCTGAAAGTTGTCCATCATCCAAATGGTGTTCATTGTACACCTAAGATGGGTTTTCATTATCTGCTGTTGGGCATGACTGATCAGGCCTCCAGCCTCCACCGCTGTGCTGTTATCTCGCTTGGGAACAATTATCCTTAGGTGCCTGAGAGCATTTGCTTAAACAGCAGAGAGAGAGACAGAGAGAGTATTTGAGGGAGAAAAGCAGTGTTATTAGAAGAATACATCTTAGCAGTCTTTCATACATCTAAACATTCTGCAGGCAGGAGAAGCAAAGAGTCAGGGCGAGCTGGTCCATGAAAGAATGAGTGCTCCCTCTTCATTGCCTTCTCCTGCAGCTTCTTGTAGATGTAATCATGTGGCTCTTGCACCATAGGTGTAGAGACTGCTGATCCCTGATGCTCTCGTATTGTGAGCTCTTGTGTTCCCATGTTAAGAGCTGAAACCCTTCCCCATGCCCTTATCACCAAGGTGTCATAGTACAAAGATGTTACAGGTGTTTCTTTTGACTACTGAGTGTTCTGACCTTAGCTCTTACTTCTCCTTGCCATAAACTGTATGGTCTGCTACAATCTTCTGCTTCTCATTGTTTGATTTTCATTGAGTTTCACTTCCTTCTATGCACACATATACCTCCTGGTTAGTTCCAATTTATTGGAAAGTACATGTGGTGTTTATTTTTTCCATTCTTGAAATACTTCACTTAGAAAAATTGTCTCCAGTTTCATCCAAATTGATGTAAAGGCATGCATTTATTTGTTATGGCTGAGTGGTATTTCATTTCATATATATATATATATGTATATATATATATATATATATTTAATACACATTTTATTAATCCACTCCTGAATTGATGGGCACATGCATTGATTCCATGGTTTTTCATTTGTGAATTGTGGAGCCATAAACATTTTGGTGTCAATCTTTTTCATAAAAATCACTTTTTTACTTTTGAGTAAATATTCAGTAGTGAGAATACTGGATTAAATGGCAGGTCTATTTTAGTTCTTTGATAAATTTCTATACTGTGTTCCACAGAGGTTGTACTATTTGCAGTCCCACCAACAGTGTATAATCA
>CAUYQV010036866.1:0-13600 GCA_963574575.1 Galagoides demidoff
CCCATTTGATCCTGCGATCCCATTACTGGGCATCTACCTAGAAGAAAAAAAGAACAACTTTTTATCATAAAGACACTTGCACTAGACTGTTTATCGCAGCTCAATTTATAATCACTAAAATATGGAAACTGCCTAAATGCCCACCAACACAGGAATAGATTAACAAGCTATGGTATATATATACCATGGAATACTATTCAGCCAGTAAAAAAGATGGAGACTTTATATCTTTTGTATTAACTTGGATGGAAGTGGAACACATTACTTTTAATAAAGCATCACCAGAATGGAGAAGCAAGAATCCTATGTACTCATTTCTGATATGAGGACAGTTAATGACCTAATATACGGTTGGGAGTGGGGGAAGAGGAGAGCAAAGAGATAGAAGGAAGAAGGGGGGTGAGGGATCAGGGTGTGTAACACACCTTTTGCAGGTGAGACACAATTATAAGAGGGACTTTATCTAACAAATACAATCAATGTAACCTGGTTCTTGGTACCCTCAATGAATCCCCAACAATAAAAAATAAATAAATAAAAGCTTCCCCCCCCAAAAAAAAGAAAAGAAAGAAAACATAAATGGGGGGTAAGAATCCTTATTTAACAAATGGTCCTGGGAGAACTGGTTATCCACATGTAGAAGACTAAAACTGAGCCCACACTTCTCACCATTCTGGATAAAAGATTTAAATTGAAGACACAAAACAATAAAAGTTCTATAAGAGAGTGTGGGGAAAACACTTGAAGATATTGACCTGGGAAAAAAGTTTATGAAGAAGATCCATCACCACCCCCCACCACCCCCGCCCTGGCACTTGCAGGAATGCCAAAAATAAATAACTGGGATCTGATCAAGCTATAAAGCTTTTGCACAGCTAAGAGCACTACAACCAAAGCAAACAGACAGCCTTTGAAATGGGAGAAATTTTTGCATGTTAGGAATCTGACAAAGGCCTAATAACTAGAATCTACAGAGAACTCAAATTAATAAGAAAAGAGCAACTATTTCCTCTATAAGTGAATAAGAAAAACTTCTCTGAAGATGACAGAAATATGGCCAACAAACACATGAAAAAATGCTCATCATCTTTAATCATCAGAGAAATTCAAATCAAAACCACTCTGAGATATCACCTCAACCTAGGAAGATTAGCCAATACCACATAGTTCCAAAACTACAGATGCTGGTGTGGATGTGGAGAGAAGGGAACACTTCTATACTGCTGGTGGGATTGCAAACAGCTTTTTTGGAAAGAAGTATGGAGAATACTCAAAGAACTAAAAGTTGACGTTCCATTTGATCCTGCAATCCCATTGCTAGGTATCTACTCAGAAGAACAAAAATTACTTTACACAAAGACATCTGTACCAGAATGCTTATTGGGGCTCACTTCATAATTGCCAAGTCTTAGAAGCAACCCAAATGCTCATCAACCCACAAATGCATTAACAAATTATGGTACATGTATACCATGGAATACTATTCAAGCATTAAAAAAGATGAAGACTTTGTATCTTTTGCATTTACCTGGATGGAGTTTAGTAAAGTATTCCAAGAATGAAAAAATAAATATCTAATGTACTCTATACTAATATGAAACCAATATATAAACAATGCTCACATGAGTAATAAAACACAAAAATAGTCTAGTATGGGGACACAGGGAGGAGGGAGGAAAAGGGGGGGAGGAGGAGAGGACAATTGGCAGGAGGAGGGAGGCCATGTGCCAGGATCTAATCTATTATGAACATTGTGAGGGTGTATAACACACCCTCCGGGTGAGGGGCTCTTTTACAACTGGAACTTTACCCTGGAAGTGAGAACAATATGTAAATAAAAATGAAGATTTTTTTTTAAGGGTAAAAAAAAAATAAGTGATCATTAAAATACAGTAGAACCTCCCTATATTGACCACTTTCTTATGTTGACCAGTTTGTTACAGTCCCTGGGGTGATCAACTTAGAGAGGTTCTACTGTACTGCTATTTAACATTTTTTTAATCTTGAATTTCCTTGCTTTTGTTGTTGCTGAGCCAGACTCTTAGGAAATAATACTGATAAGGCCTTATTTTATTTATAAGTTTGCTATTTTTTCCTTTATAAGTTCAAAAAAGTCAATGGAACTCTTTGCTGCAATTTAAATTTTTGAACATCAAGCTTTCCTTCAAGTGGGATTATCATGACTGCATAGTTAACTCTGGACAGGAGTCAGGTGAGACTGTATCTATTTAGCCTCAGAGAGGAAAAGGAGATTATTTGCATTGGTTTTTACTTAAATACTCTCAAGACAAGTTCAAAAATGCTGGAAAGTGTCCTGGTTTGATCTTTCATTCACCACCGCTCTCTCTTCAATTTCTTTCTTTTGTGACTTCTCTCCTATAGCTTAAGAAGAATTTTGTTGATCATCATTACCTCAGGTTTAATTCAGCTAGGAAGGAAGTAAGAAGTGTGGGTGTTGAAGCACAAACTTGCAATTCAAATAAAACTGGATTTTGGATTTTTCCATCTTCAAAGAAAAGCAAAGAATGAAACTTTGAGAAATGTCATTATTGACAGCTGCCTACTTATTCAACCTACCGGGAAGGGGTGTTGCTGGGCTTTGGGGAGACAATGGTGAGAAAAACAAGACAGAGTCCTGGCCCATAAAATTTACAATCCAATCCGGAAGACAGATTAATCAGTCATGATAAATTACAGTGAGCTGTGGTACATGCCAGAAAGGAAGGGGTAACACACACTACAGGGAGATCTAGCACATTCTATCAGGGTTAGATGAGGCTTTTCTAAGAAAACATCATTTCAGTTGAAAGCAAAAGATGGGAAGACCCTAAGCAGACACGGAGGAGAAGATAAGGAGTATTCAGGAAGGAAATGGATCCCCTGCAGCTTCTGCGGGAAGGTCAGAGTAACCAGGAGCTGGGAGAAAAGGTTCACAATTATATAACGTCACACAAAACGTATTAGTAACTCTGAGAAGAAAAAGAAAAAAAGGGGGGCCACCGTACTTAGCACGGAGTAAGCAAAAAATCAACCCTGGAGTTTATTATTATCATTGTCCACATCATCACTCCATCTCTCATTTCTCTGCTCAGAGCCGCCAATCTGCCCAGTTTCCAACAGGCTCCGGAGGGCCACTGGCTTTTCCTCAGAGCCTCTTAGACTTAAGCCCCTTCCCAAGAACATTCTAAAAGTTGCTCTGTCACATAGTAGAAATTTCTTTGATTAAATGAATTTATTTTATTCCTTTAACAAATACATGTTTAAAAGGTACATGTTAATACACGGTTAACAACAGTGACAGCTAACACTCGCTGAGTGCAGGCATTGTGCCCCAGATCTCTCATGAAGGAGAGTGATCTTTCCATAATAATTTTATGAGGCAGGCACTTCCACTGCCATTATTTCATCAGTGAGAACACAGAAGAACAGAGAGGTTAAGCAATTACTTCTGGGTCACACACCTAGCAAGTGGCAGAGTTGGGCTTTAAATCCAGGAAACCTGTCTCCAGACGGGACAGATGAACTTCATGCTGCATCTTCTAAGGCAGACAAGGCCTTGCTCACACAGACATCACGCCTTACTTAGAAGGAGGCAGGGACATGGTGGAAATAGAATAAACAAGTCAATAAATAAACGACATTAATTTCAGTATTGATTTATTTTTAAAAGATATTAAATGGCGATGTGATGCCCAGGGATCAGGGTGTGGGAGGTAGGGGACCCTACTGCTATAGAAAGAGTATCCAGAAGCCACTTGTTAGGGGAGGCACCTTGGAGCTGAGAACCGAAAGATGGAAAGAAGACAGCTCCATGAAAAGGCAGAGAAAAGCTTGCCAGCCGAGGAAATAGTAAGTACAGCATCTTCAGTTGGGAAAATATTGGTGTGTTGGAGGAACTAAGAGAAGTCTGAACAAGGAAGGGAAGGTGGAAGGTGATGGTTCCCATAGGTAACACTCTGCTCTCTCTCGAGGCCCGAGTTAGGAATGTCATCTCACAGGTGATGGAAAGCCCGGGAACATTTATTTCAGCAAGGAAAAAGCTAAAAAAGATCTGATTAATATTTTTAGAATTTCACACGAAATTCTGTTTGGAGAACTCATACATCATAGTCCAGAGTGAAGAAAAAGAGATCAAAGAGACTGCTGTCCACCTGGTAAGCAATGAACATGGGTTACACTGGGGTGTTGGCAGTGGACGTGGGGAGAGGGAATGGAAATAGAAAGTCTTACTTGATGAATTGAATGTAGGGAGTGAGAAGAACGGAGGAATCAAAGATGACACCCAGACTTTTTGGAGGACTACAAATGGGGCCCCACCCCAAGGAAGACAAGGAGAAGCAAGCTTGAGAAGAAAGTCATGAGTTTTCAGTTTGAAAGTGAAATTTGGGATAATTATCAGGCCTTCTAAAGGTGTAACGTACAAAGTTATATAAATGAGATTGTAACTTAGGGCTAAAGATAGAAATCTAAGAGTCATCCACCCATATGTAAAACCATGGAGATGACCAATGTGGGGGGAAAAAAGAGAAGGCGTAGGTCATGATTCGGAGACCTCACAGCTAATGCACCAAGCCCCTCTGGGTCTCAGGCTCACTGTCAGTTAATTGGAGGCAAAGTAACAATGATATGTGAGAGCCAGGCCAGCACCAGACTCCTGCTTAATTAAAGAACTTCCCTATTTCACCCCCGCCATGTTGAAGACCCCACCGCCATTTTAGTTCAGCTTCCCCTAAAACTAGGCTTTTCCCCGAAATCAAGCACCCTAACTAGCCAACCAGTAGGACACCCCACCCTGTTGCTTCATACTACCCCAGACCCCCACCCCACACCCCTCATGATTGATTAAGAAATACCCCTATGCCAATCCAGAGCCTCCCCATACCTCCCCATACCCTGATCACCAATCACCCCAACTTCCCCATGCGCCGACCCCCAATGAAAATTGTACCCCACCCTTCTTGCCTTCTGTACCCTATAAAACTTGCTGGAACCTGGGTTCGAGGCTCTCTCTTGCTCTCTCGCAGGAGAGTCCTGGCCCGGGCTTGAAATAAAGCTCACCTCTTGCTTCTTACATTGGTGTGGCCTCGGACTGTTTGTCTGGGTGTTTCTTGAGGGTAATTTTGGGCATAACAGATACACCCTGTTTTAGGCTAGATTAAAGAATCTAGGACTAATATTCTTTCTTCTCCTTCACCCTCGATTGTGCCCCTACGGTTCTGGCAGGTAAGGAGATATTTTTATTCTTTTCCCTAACAGGTTCTCAAAAGAGATTGAGTGATTGCTGAGGGCTTCCTAGAGCCACGTGGAGATAATTCTTAGATCACAGTTCAACTTTTCTCCTGCTGAATCCTACAGCTGCCCCTGCAGACAAAAGGGACGTATTTTTCCTTTCAGAATATTCACAAGAATGGGACCGGCAGTGTTACTAACCTCTTTATGTAAATCCAGTCAATCCAAGCTGACATTCTACAGCACAGAGAAGAAAATAGGCACAAAGCTATATCTACCAGCTACATAATCACATCTGAAAATTCAGTTTCAAGACCAAGATTGACAAGGACCCAGCAGATCCTTTTGTCAGTCAATCCACAAGTTTTTACTAGGCGCCCTGAGGGTGCCTGGTACTGGAGGAGGCTGCTTTTGTGCGTAAGTCAGCCGGTTCTCTGCCATGAAAATAGAAATTTAATCATTTGCCCATACTAGCGTTTCCCTTCAGTTTTTCCAGAGTGTTTTTTTGTGAATGACTAACAGAATAGCAGGGGCAGAGGCAGCCAGCAAATCCCCACCGGAGGCCCCCAAGAGGAGAGATGACTCATCCATCGCTGACGTCAAAGCCTCCGTTCTCTTCAGAGGAGTAGGAAGGGGATGGTAATGGCTCGGGCAGAATGACCCAAATGCCCTCCCGAGTCCCATGTGGGTCGTAACTGCTTCCTCTTCTCCTACCTGGTAATGATGATTTCAACCCAAAGAAAGCTGAAACTGAAAACTCTAATCTCACTGTCAACTGAAAAACTAGAAACAGAAGACTTCCTGTCAAACAGTATCAAATCCTTTTTATGAGTTCTTTTCCTTTGGAGAATATTAAAAACATCAGTCCCTTCCTAGGGTGTTTTGTATTGATTTATGTCTCAGTTCATTCCATCTGCTATAATAAATACCATAGACTGGGTGGCTTAAATGACAAACATTTTTCACTGTTCTTGCATAGTTCTGAAGGCTGGGAAGTTCAAGATCAAGGTGCCAGTAGAGTCAGTGTCTGATAAGAGCTTTCTTTCTGGTTGGCAGACGGCTGCCTCTCTTTCTGGCAGAAAGAGGGAGAGAGTGCACTCTAATCTCTTTCCCTTTGTCAAAGAACACTGATCCCATTATGGGGTTTTCACCCTCATGACCTCACCTAAACTCAAGTAGTAGTGAAAGACCCGACCTCCAAATACCATCACATTGGGGGTTAGGGTTTCAACATATCTGTTTGGTGGTGGGGGCAAGGAGGAAGCAAACAGCATGGAGTTTATAACAACTTGCTTACTGCATCTCAACAATGACCATTTCCAGTTTGTCTTTCTCTTCACCATTTCCCAAGGGCTTTACCAGATTATGTATAGGACCATTCCAGTGTTCACTCTTGGTTATTCAGACAAAGCTTTGATTGTGCCCAGGGACCTGCAGGGTATGAATCAGTGACGCCAAAATCCCAGTGTGAATAGGCAACCAGAGTTGTGCTTGGAAACTTTTTGGTTTCCTCACAGTTCAGCCCTCAGGTATTTGTCCTTGGGCCTCCTACCTAGGCTATCCGCTAATTTACCGCCTTGGGCAGTAGACTGGATAGCTAATTAACAGATCAAGCCTGAATTGTTTCATCAATCACTAATGGGATACTTGGTCTAACTCTTAAGTCCTGATTCAAGTCACATCTCTGGCTGCATACATACCCTACTCATTTAGTTCTTTGAATTTTTATTGTATAAGAGCGTTTATCACTCCTTTGGGCATTTTTTGATATGTGGAAACTCCATAGTTGACCACTTCTCTACATTGACCACCTCCTTAAGTTGACCTAATTTTCAGACCAATATGAACCATATATAGGTATCAGTATAGTAGGCCTAGTTCCTTATGTTGACCACCTCTGTATGTTGACCAGTTTGTTACAGTCCCTTGGGTGGTCCACCTATAGAGGTTCTACTGTATTAACTTTTAATTACATCTTATGACTTGTTTTGTGGCTCTTGAGAGTGATAAACTTACCTTGTCATCATCTTTTTTTTTTTTTATTAATTGATCTCTGTAACCTTGTCATCATCTTAATTTGTACATTTTTTCTTTTACTCAGAGTACCCATCGAAATGCCCTGTACTGAAGGTTCACCTAATAAGAACCTTTATTAGGTTGAGCTGAGCACTGTGGCTCACACCTGTGATTTTAGCACTTTGGGAGGCTGAGACAGATGGCTTGCTTGAGCTCAGGCATTCAAGACCAGCCTGAATAAGAGTGAGACCTCACCTCCATTAAAAAGAGAAAACTAGCTGGGCATTGTGGGGGTTGCTTGTAGTCCCAGCTACATGGGAGGCTAAGGCAAGAGGATCTCTTGAGCCTAAGAGTTTGAGGCTGCTATGAGCTACTATGACACCATGGACTTCTACCCAGGGTGACAGAGTGAGACTCTATCTCATAAAAAATAATAATAATAATAATTTGTTCAGTTGAACCAAATGTATATTATGGTAACTTCTGGAGCTAAATCTGATGACATGAATTTAATAGTAGCATTTCAGACATATGGCAGATGGGTAAGAAAGATAATTTTAGGTTAGAAGGACTTTTGGAGCTCCTTCACATACCCGTATTTATGCAAATGGTGTGGACAGGTAGCCCTTTGATGTTCATCCTGCCCCAGCACAGCCTCACTGTGACACTATTACCCAAACTCACACAGGACTGCTTGGTAACAGGAAGCCACTTACAACCCAGCAAATCTGAATGAGAGAAGGACCTGGCCTGTGAACTATCCGACTGGCATGCACAGCTGCTAAGGAAAGCCAGTTACACTGAGAGGAAGATGCCTGGTGAATATTGGATAGGATTTACTAAGAGATGTTTTTGATAAGCTACAGAAAGCTAGTAAACAGCCCTTTTTTTTAATCTCTAGAAGGATAAAACTTTGATCACCTGGAATCAGAATCCCAGTCCTCTGGGAAATGCCTAGAGTCAGCAACATAAATTCTTGTTCTCTGACTGTCTGTTGTAAATCTCCCTGGGTAAATCTGCATTTTCTGAATTCCAGGTCTTCATCTTATTTCAAATCTCCTTGCCTTCCCTCCTTGTCCTTAGAGGGGCATCCTTGTACTGGTTGTTAAGTCTTATTAAGACTCTGCCTGTTTTTATGCTGGAGAAAATTCCAGTCAACCATCTGCCTTGCCTGGCCATCCTCTAACTCTTTCTAATAACATTTAGTCTGAAATCTTCCAAATTTGGGGGCATGTCAAAAGAGTGAGAAAATACCAAAAGTTCACACCAAACAGATTCAAGCTCCAGGCATCTATTGGAGGATAAAAAGGAGGCAGTCATAAGTAATTATCACTTAGATTAGAAATAGGTAGGTTGTTTGTGGTTATTATAATAGAGAGGATTGTAATTGGAGGGCAGAGAGTCCCCATATGAAGCACAGGATAAGTGTTGGAGGCATAATGGTACTTTGGTTTTAACTCTCTAGAATTCAATTTGTTATGGTAGTAATAATAATCCCAGTTATTAAAAAAAGAAAGAAAGAAAAACTGAAGTACAGCGAGGTTAAACAACTTGAGTAATGTCACAACTTAGGATAAACCTGAGATCGGAACTCAGTTCTGTACTTCCCAGGGTATGTTGGGCCCAAGTGTTGCCGCTTCTCAACTCTAGGAATCAAGAATTGTATTTCCATTGAGTTGCCATTTATTTTCTGTAGGCTTTTCATCTCTGTCAACAGTGGTTTTAAAGTAGAATAAAAGTTAAAGTTATCTGCATGAAATATATCCTCAATTTTTTTCAATGTCATCTCTTCTTGTATATTTATGTCTTTATCACATTCCTGAAATAAATCAAGTCAAATAAATTTCCCAAACTGCTGTGTATGAACTGACGTTCCCATAGCCTTGAACGAAACTTCATTTCCCGGCTCCACCCTCTGTCCACACACTTCTACTGCGTTTTCTCCCCTGAGAGGTCTGAACATCAACTCTTTGGGGCCCTCCTCCAAGTCTTGCAACTCCTCAGAGACCTAGGCCACCTCTGGGAGATTCCTGTGCCAATCTCCTGAATTCCAGTAGTCCCAACATCTTTCCTTTTCTCTGTTAAGAAAACCGATATGTGCTTTTATGACAGGATCCTAACTGATAAATAATCAATATCAGGAATTGGAATTCTCTGCCACCCTCTGGCTCATATGTATCTTCCTAAGCCATCTAAAGTTCTCGGTATTCCCTGCTCATCTAATTCTAATCAGCACAACGTCATCAACAACACAGTGATGTCAGAACAGTCAATATCTCTGCAGACACACTGTGGCAGACTGTAGGAGAGTTGCCCCAGCCTGAGCCTACACTGAGAAAGGGTACTCTTAGCTCTAGTGGGTAAAAGCAAACCGCTCCTGGCAGTCCTTGCAAATTGATATAGAAAGAACAGAATCTGCTGTGTCAATCACCTTATACCAAATTCCAAGGGCTATGAAATTTGCATTAGTAAAGACACTATTTGTGGGACAGATGCTACAATTGGAGTCATCATCTGATTAAGTTTATGATTATTTACAGACATTTTCTAACATCTATGTTCCTTGGTGCACAAGCCAAACAGGCAAGGTAAATGTGGTATGACAAATTTCACCACCCTGCATCTCACAAGTCTTTGAGGTCCTTTTGGGAAATGTCTTAGAGGAAGACTTCGCATATCCTCATAACTATGTGTGATCTGTGTGCATTGCAATAAAACAAGAATTATATTTTCTGAGCACCTGCTACATTAAGTATAGGCTGAAAAGACAAGGAAGTTGCCCTCCGATGGTACATTACAAATCTATTAAGAGTAGAGTACAAATGTCTGACCATAACAATTAAGTAAGTGAGGTGATGGTTATGTCAATCAGTTTAATGTAAGCACATTGTATATCAAATCAGCACACTGTACCCCACAAATGTATACAGCTGTGGAAAGTTGCCCTCAAGGGGTGATTTTTTTTCTAGAAAAGGTTAATAAGTAATAAAGAAATAATGTACTCAGCAAAGTATAATACAATTATTAAGTAGTATGATGGAGTAGAAAATAAAATAATATGGTGGGAGTACTTTATACAGAAAGAAATGTATCATTTTTAGAAAATGCTCTTGAGAAGGCCCTAAAAATTACCAGCATTATAACCCAAATCATGTTAGAGTGGGAGAGTGGGTGGGCCCATCTTTTCTTTATACTTTTTTGCATTTTCCAAACTCTCTCTAATAAGCTTCTGCTTGTTTTGTAAAATGCTCTCAAACAAAAGTCCTATTTCATTTAATAGCTACTCAGTAATCATCCTTCTTAGATATTTCTCAAAGCCAGATGTAACTGATGGTGGTGATAACACAACTTTATCACTTGTTAGTTCTGGACTTGAGCTCTTTCTCAGTTCCTTCAAATGTAAAGTGGAAATGAAAAGAATACCTACTTAATAAAGTTGTAAGAATTAAATGCATGAAGAGACCCCAAAACCCCTACAATCATGCTTAGCACAGAGTAAGAACTCAGCAAATAGTAGCAAAAATAATAAGAGAAAGAATGATCTGATCCACTGTGTGCCAGTCACTATGTAAGCACTTCAAAGGATACTGTCATCTCTTGTCCCCAGGCAGATGTAAGTAATGAGGATGAGATTTTAATTTCAGCTGCTTGAGTTATCCTCATCCATAGTCTAACATAGAAAAATGGCCAGTGTGGATAGACATGAATAGTTCATTACTCTATTAGCTACTTGGGTCTGCAGTTCTAGATCTTTCCACCTGGAAAACAATGGCACAGATTGGGCCGTAACACGTTGAGTTTATGCCCTTTCCCAAAATTGGACAAAAGCTTTAGACTCCTCAAAGGCAGCCCAGCCTGGTTTTTTATTATCTTGCCCTTTGGCACAAGGACTGACTTCGGCATTGACTTCAACGACGATCCCATAGTCGACTGATCTAATCACTGTCATGGATGCTATTTCCACTCTTTCAATGAAGCTTCAGTCTCCCATTTTAAAAAGAAAAAGGAGAAGGAAAAGAAGAAGAGAAAGGAGGAAAAAAAAACCTTCTTTGAATATACTCTGCTCTGGAAGACACAGGTGGGGTTGCTTTCTAACCTTAAATAGAGATATCTTTAATAAGATGTTCCTTACCCCTGCTTCATCCAGATAAAAACAGATCAAAAAACTCAGTACAAAAGGGACAGGCTGAAATGAGAGCTTGGTAGAAAACATGAGATAAACTTTTGGCCATGTCACCTACAAATTGCCTGGGGCTTTTGATGCTAAATTTAGCCTTCTGAATTCAAGTCTATACCATAAATACAGTAAGAAGAGCCTCCTCTGACTGACATGGAAGCTGCTGAACATCTCTGAGGGATATAATTCACACATCAGTGCCAGTTGCTTGCATTTTTCTGTGTCATTCATTTGCAGGGATGATTTTAAATCATTTGTGGGTAGACAGCTCAGCCAACTAAGAGGTAAAGATTTTAATTTTTATAAAATAGATCCTGTATGAACAGAGAAGATGACCATAAGGTCATCTTGTCCCCCTTCTGGGCATTATTTTTTATAAATACAATTGTTTCTATTTCAGATTTTTACAGGGGTACACATATTTTGGTTACATATTTTGTTCTTCTGCATTGTAAGTCAAAGTTCTAAGTGTGCCCTTCACCCAGAATGTGTGCATTGTATCAGCTGGGTATTCATTAACCCAACCTCTTTTTCCCCTTCCCACCTACTTGATTACCCTTGGGTTTTATTTCCACTTGTGACTTTATTATCATTATTTGCTTCTTTTCTGTTGTCCAGTAGAAAAAGTCATTCATCCCAGAATGGACTAAACCTTCAGAAAATATTCAATGACCACTGGCATGCAACAGGCCTTTATGCTAAGCTCTGGCGATAGCGTGATAATCAACATAAATGTCCTGATTTCAAGGAAATTATAGTCTGGAGGGGAACACAGATAAATAGGCAGGCAAGATGAAAGTGCCAAGATAGGACAGCACCAGACAGTAGGGAAGTACTGAGCCTGATAATGTAACTACTAAATGAGAGTGGACAGGGATCAGAGAAGGCCTCCCAAGGGTGACATATAGGCTAAGATACTTTAATATTAGCTTTTTATTCAACAAATACTTATAAAGCACCTACTGTGCACAATCATTGTCATGGACCCTAAGGAGACAGTAATAATAAGACAAACTCCCTGCCCTCAGGTGGCTTATTGAGAAAGGCTGTCAAAAAAGCAAACATATAACTATAGCTATAGGTAATGATGACTGATGAAAGAAACTAAAGCAAAGCAAAAAGAAAGAGATATAAAGTAAGTGTACTTTATTTCAATATAAAGAAATAGAAAATGATGAAAGAGTTGGGAAGAGCCACTTTGAATGGTAGGCATTCAAGCACAAACTTAAGCCAAGTAAGAAAGTCAGCCATCAGCTCTGTACTTCCAGGCAGCACCTACAACAATCCATTGGGAAACTTCTGTGACCTACGACATTGTGCCTGTACTGCCCACGCTTCTGGGAGCCTCGGCTGGGTGGCTCTGCTAATCGTATCTGGGCTCACTCCAAAGTCATTGGTGGCCACAGAAAACAGACCCAGGGGAGAGCAACTTGTGGATAAAGAGGGCAGCAGAGGCCAGATTCATGGGGGGGATGGTGAAGAATTGGAATGTGAGTTAAGTTGTGATGGGAGTTTTGAAGGCCTTCGAAAAAGGAAGTGCTATAATATGATTATTTTTTGAAAAAGATCACTGTTGTGACTGCAGGTTAGACTGTAATGAATCAAGAATAGAAATGACCAGTATGGGTGACAGAGCAAGACCCTGTTTCTAAAAAACACATAGGGGCCTTTATTATCATAAAAACAATATCCGGGCAATAGGTGTTGGTGCCTTGGACTAGAGTAGTAAAGGCAGAGGTGGAGGAAATAATCGTATTTAAAAATATATATTTTTAAGATACATATGGCAGGTATCAGAGGTGGACAGTACGGGAGATAAGTAATCAAGACCTAGAAATGGATTCTGCAGGTTGGACACACCAGGCGGCCACAGCAACACACAGCGGATTTCTCTGGTTACCCCAGACACTTGTCAGGGATGTGACATTGCCTGGTCCTGCCGCTCTGACAGTTGGTACCAGCAGATTCAATATGAGATGGCACATTCCTCACTTTAGGCACCAGTGGGACATGGACATGAGGAGGCTCAAAGATTGACAATCTCAGACTGGAACCCAGTCTTTCCTAGCTATTGACAGAGTGGACTCTACAAAGATACTTCACCTCTGAGGGTTCCAACCTCCTGATTAGAGTAGGGGCAACAAAATCCACTTCATAGGGCTGCTGTGGGAGCGAAAT
>CAUYQV010036869.1:0-29206 GCA_963574575.1 Galagoides demidoff
AGGAGCTCGGAAGGAAGGTCAAGCAGTTACTTGAACTTGTGAATATTTTTAACTAAAATTTACATAAATTCATCACAGAATAGTTCAGCATCCAAATGTGTGCCTTAAGAGTTAAACAAAGAATGTTAAATAATGAAAAAAAAAAAATATATATATATATATATAACCAGATATTTAAGAAAGTGAACAGCCTGTCAGGATGATTTCTCTGTGACTACCAATTTTACTTACATTACTCTGTGGGTACACTTAAGTAAAACTCTAAAAATGCAAGAAGTTATTTTTCTAAGAGTTGGCATCTACATTATTTTAAAACAACATTTTTTATATTTTTAGAAATAGAATGATTTTTGCCTCCCCCCCCCCCCACAAAGGAGTACAACAGTTTCTTGGCCTTTACCTCTAAACCCTTCCCTCCCCAAAAGGCATCTTCAGCAATCTACAAACTCCTCCATATGGAATGATTTAATTTGGCAAAGGACAGAAATACCAATTAACTTTATTTTTAATTGACTAAACTGTGTGATGTCTGGAAAAGTTGATGACTCACAAGAAAATCTGACAAGAATGTTTTCAGATCAGAGGGAAATTGCAAAACTTCTGGCCATGCACCAAATAGGCAAACTTTGGCAATATCCTGTAATAAACACCAGGAGAAAATTGTTAGGTATGCAACAATTTATTCAGGACAATTTTTAAAAGGTTTCCATTGGATAAAATGGCTTTTTCTTTTTTATTTAATCTTGAGTGCCTGTCTGTGTTTGGTATTCCTCAGAGTGAACTACTAATTAGAACCAGACCTTGCACAAGCATCTCTCAAATTCTCCTCAGTTAACTGTTGACCTGTAACCCTCTTACGGTATCTACTAGGTTGTTATTATGCGGCTACCTGCCTTTAAACAAAGAAGTAAACAACAAACTACCAAACTTCCTGTATCGGATATGATAGAATGGAATAGCAAACTTGACCTTCTTCTTAATACGGAGCTACCAGTAGTAGAAACTGTACAAATTTACCATGTGAAAGGTAGAAATATCAAGAAGCTATTTGGTATAATAACTCTGATCTTGGACTCCAGCATAGATCTAGGCCTCCATTTTAACTGCAAATTCTTTGCTTATTAGTTTGATGACTTCGGACTTCCTATAGTTAATCTTTTTAAGCCTCGGCTTCTCCTCTGCAAAAGAGAGCTAACAATATTAATTCCTATAACTAAGAGTCATTCATTAAATAAAAAATTAAAAAATTATGTAAAGTATTTAAGCAATGTTAAATAAATTCTGGGCATAGGCATGTTGTTTCATAGACTTGTACATTTTGAATAAAAAATATGTGGATTTTGTTCATACATATTGGATCAGCTATACAACCAGATTAGCAATATTAATCACTTCACTGATTAGTTTAGCTTAGAAACCTTGATCCTTTCTAGCAAATACGGTTTAGTTTTAATTTGTGGAATGTACATGTATTTAGTTTCAGCACTTAGATGAGCCAAGATGATTGAGCTCATTTTGTTTATAAACATTACCTGAAATTAACTTGATTCTGAATTCCTATAATTTTTTTAAAGTTTATTTCAATATTTTACAGGAGTACATAAGTTTTGGTTGCATAGTTTGCTTTCAGAAATTTTAAGCCAAAGTTATAGATGTGCCCCTCACCAGAGAGTGGACATGTTTCTGTGCCAAGCATCCATTAGGTGGGAATTTACACTTCCCCTTCTCCCTTCCCCCCTCACCCAAATTTCATTGTGTTTGCCTCCCTATGAGCATATAGGTATTGACCAGCTACTTCCAACGTAGTATTGAGTATGTGTGGTGTTTGGTTTCCGTTCTTGCCACACTTCACTTAGGAGAATGTTTTCCAATTCCCTTCGGGTTGTTATGAAAGATACTAGGTGGAAATCCTATGATTTTGTGATTTGTTTCTAAAACCTGATTATTTGAAACTGGATCCTATCAACAACAAGAAAAATAATACATTAATGAACAACATTAATTTTATTTAAAGCCCTCTTCTATTTTTATTTCTACTCTGTATTTCAGATTAGTTTACCCCCCATGAATTAATCGTAAAGAGTTACCGTGTTGGAAAAAAATGTGTATATGTTAAAAGCCATAAAACAAAATAATGCGTCTTAAAAAAATAATAAACTCTTTGTACTTTCAAGGGACAGGTAATTAAATGATATGCTCACTATTTAGTAAAAGTCAACAAGGGGCTCTAGAGTATAATACCCTTCAGACTTTCTAAAGTATTTGATATTTCTAGGCTAGGGAGCCAGTAGAGAAGAGAACAATGATTAACCTTCTTGGGACGTGGAGAAGGAGCAGAGGTATTCCCAAAGGCAACAGGTTACAGTCACACAAAGATGTGCAGATTTAATCCAACATACTGCATCCACCTAGGAACAGATAGGAACCAACAATGACTGCAAAAAATTATCCAGTTTTTGCTCCAGGAATTTAATAGAAAAGCTTAGGGGGAATAAATTCCCTGTCTGGTCATCCAGGGCCCTTCAGTAGTAACCCACAAAGCTGGAAGAGTTTTGGAAAAGATGTTACAGGACTGAAGACGACGCACTGAAGAAGCACTTTTAACCTTCTGAGGTCTTGATACCGCACAGAAGTAGACTTAGAAAAAGCAAAACTGTAGGGAAAATGAAACATAATCACTATAATAAAATTGGACTTCCTACTAAGCCGTTCTTCAGATTTGGGAAAAAAGTCAGCTTCAATTCTGCCTTAAATTTGAACCCTCAACTTGATAAATCAAAGAAGTGTGATATGGACAGAAAGGCCCAAACTTAAGATTTTGCGTGTCATGTGTGGAAACAATTCTTTTTTTTTTTTTTTTTGAGCTTTTTCTGAGCTATTGTCTATTTGTTTCCTCTTCTCTTTCTTTCTTTTTTAATTAAATCATAGCAATGTACATTAATGCAATTAAGGGGTACAATGTACTGGTTTTATATACAACTGGAAATACTTTCATCAAACTGGTTAACATAGCCTTCACCACATGCATTTTCTTAGCTATTGTGTTAAGACATTTATATTCTACACTTAGTAGATGTAACATGTACGATTGTAAAATCTATGGAAACAATTCTTAATTCAAGATGCTCTCCTGTCTCCCGAATTTGCTTGAAGTTCATGAATGTCAAAGGCAAAAGTAGGTCAAGAATGCTTTTGTAGCTTTACATAATAAAAGGAGATACTTAAAAGATTTGAGAAATGACCAAGTTATGCACTTTAAAATTCAGCAATTCCAAGGAAAGATGAGGGTGAATTTTCTAATACACATGGAATGAATATGAGAATATTTTTAGATTTAAAATTTGCCTAAAAAATGGTGCTCCCTTCAGCAACCCATATACTAAAAGCGGAACCATACAGAGGGGATTAGCACCGTCCCTGCCCAAGGATGACATTCATATTTGTGAAGTGTTCCATATATTTGAAATATACATTATTTATGCAATTATTTTTACAGTGTTATAAGGCAAAACCAAAAGCTTGGGCTTCCAAGTTCACCTTGTCAATTTATTAGTAATAAAGCACTTGACTATGTCCCAGATATGGCATTAAAAATAATCTAAAAAAGAAAAGTGATAAACAGAATGTTTGGCACGTACACAAGAAAGAGAGAGACAGAGAGAGAGAAAAAGAGAAAAGAAAGGAGGAAGCGAGGGAAGGAGGGGGAAGGAAACAAAAAAATACGGATTCTTTAGGATTTGCTCATTTTCCTTTGTTCCAGGGTTACGAGTTGATAAGACCTCCCTGGGAGGAGGTTTCTAAAACAGCATTTTAAACTTTTACCAGTGACTGATGATGTTCTAGAATTCATGTTTAACCAATTTTCAGATGACATGAAGTAGAAGAGGCTAGCTAACCTATTGAACATCTGTCAGAACCCCTCCCTCCCCCCCACAAAAAGATAAATGGAGTGAGGAGATAAATCTAACAGAGTGTTTTAAATGTTGAATGTAGAATTACAGTACATATTCACTGAAAAAAAAAACAATTTTAGAAAATGATCAAACAGGAAAGGTTACAAAGTGAAAATCATAAGATTATTTTCAATCCTTCCCAGACTCCAATATACTTTTCAAACCTAATCACTTCTCAATGTTTCTTGCCTGCCTTTTAAACAGTCTCTATGTGACTATTAGTTTACACAGGTAAACACACATGAAGCTATTTTGTATACATTTTTTAAAGGTTATGTAAATGGGTCAAGTTATAGGTGCTATTGAACAACATGTTTCACTTAGCATCATCTCTTGGGAATCTTTCTCCATCTCTCTCTGCCTGTCACACACACACGCACTCTTACACACTATATATGAGATTAATGAATCTACTCTTGTAAAATTACATCGGAAACATGGAGCATCATTCTAGGTACCATCTTTATTTCAGATAAAGGTACTCAAACGTTCTGTTCTCCAAGGAGCAGGTGAAGGAATCGGGAATATTTAACACAAATAATAGATAGAGATCACAATAGTTATTTTTTAAATGGTATCACATTAGAATGGTCTAAATTGCATAAGTCCTGCATAAGTCCTTACATAAGTCCTGAATGTGAATGCTTGCCATGTGGAATAGGAATTAGATACGTCCTGTACCTGGTAACTACATTGATGATTAGAAATTTTCCAACATAGAATGAGCTCTTTCAAAAGGTAGTGAGACTCTCATCTTTGGGTATATCCAAAAGAAGGCAAGAAGATATTTGGTAAGTAGGCTATAGAGGGGACAAAGGAAATATGAAAAAAAGTGAGCTCTAAGTTTTGTATTAGTTGGTCTAGGAGTTGAGCCTGTTCTGGGGGTATGTGTCTGAAGGAAAAAATAGCAATGAATGGAAACCAAGTTTACCAAAGTCTCTTCTTAGCCTCAGCTTGTTTATACAGTCTCAGTAAAGACCTTAGCTTGGTTATACCACCAAATGACCAAAATGATGAAAATGCAATAATTAAATATTGGCCTCTTTTTTAAACTTAATTTTTTGAAAAAAAAATTCTTCCTATTTATATAACTTTTAGTTTTAAAATCCTTCCAATCAATTTATTCGATTACTTCAGCACTATGAGAAGAAGCAAAGAAAAATTATTAAAGATCTAATGGCCAATGACAACATTGGGAGTACAGATTTCTGTGTTCTCAGTACAATATTTTGTATTCTTTTTTTTTTTTTTGAGACGGAGCCTCAAGCTATCCCCCTGGGTAGAGTGCCATGGCATCACAGCTCATAGCAACCTCCAACTCCTGGGCTCAAGTGAGTCTCCTGCCTCCGCCACCCAGGTAGCTGGGACCACAGGCGCCCACCACAACGCCCGGCCATTTTTTTTTGGTTGCAGCCCTCATTGTTGTTTGGCGGGCCCGGGCTGGGGATTCGAACCCTCCACCTTAGGTGTACGTGGCTGGCGCCTTAGCCGATTGAGCCATAGGCGCCGAGCCCAATATTTTGTATTCTATGGTACATTCATTGTTTTGGTAAAGTTAAATTATTAAATGAGGCAGAGGAAAGGGCCATTTGCCTACTGAATAGAAATTCTATAAAGCAGAAATGCCATTAAAGTCAGGAGAGTTGTCACACCATGGAATGAGACCTGAATTTGAGTAATTACTATGCCTTTTACTCATTTGCTAGCTGTGTGACATTAAGCAAGGTACTTAACCTCTCTGAACCTAATTTTATCATATGTAAAATGGAGATAATTATAACCACTTTGCAGAGCTTTTGGGAAGTTTTAAGAAGAGGGCAAAAACCTGGCTTAGCCCTGGTACAGGCTGAGTGTTTATATATATGTTAGATTTTTTTTGTCTTCAACTAATTGTTTCTACTTGCTTAAATTATTTGTTTGTTTGACTTTAATCAATGAAGACAAATATTAACATAAGCATCATTAGAGTAAGACAACATCTGGTTGTTTACCATGACAAACTCAGGACTTACAACAAAGTAATCACTAAAATTGATTAAGTTGATATTATACAATTTATAGCATTTTAATTATATCCTTAATTGAAGAAATCTTAAAATCAAAATTTTCCCTTGATTTATTTGCCACTTTATGACTTTGAATTACTATGCTAAAGCAATGATCTAGTCCGAAATTGGGGGAAAATATAAGTGTTTTTGCATTTTGAGATCCCATATCTCAACTGAACCTATTTTTTTTTCTTCAAATACAAGAGTCCAAATACTCCACAAGACAACTTTTTGAGACAGGCCAAAACCCCATGATCCTTAACATCTGACTTTGTGACCAACAAAATCTGCCTTTTAAGTATGTATTTGTAGATGTCATTTAAAAAAATTAACTTCCCATTTCAGCATAAGAGTCAAGGACCACATTGTCAACAGAATACATCTGGTTTGCATTTCATTCCCAAATTCAAAACCAGGTGTCTTTCATGTGTATTTAATTTTGGAAAGAGGGAGTATCAGAGACATGGAATGATTTGAAGTGGTTTAATAATACAGATAAAGGACATAGTGATATTGTTTTGCAGAATACAATTAATCCTTATTGATGTTGTTGCTCTTATTGTTGTTGGTATGGACCAAATTAAAATTTTCTTTCAAACTGGAACCATGAGATACAAGTTTTGGTCCACCCTGAGCTCTCATACATTTATAAACAAACACTGTATGTAATCAATGAGAATTTCAGAAATTAGACACCAAAAAAAAAAAAAACAGAAATAGGAAAGAAGTGAGGGAAAATGGGGCTGAGGGAGAGAGACAGAGAGATCCATTCACCAATATTTTTAGCAAACAATTAATCATCCTTTGAAAGTGTAGTTGAGTTACTTTGAGAGTGTGAATTTTAAACAAAAGAATAATTATTATATTAGTTATGAAAACCAAGCTGTCTTTGGGGAACATATTTTGATAAATGAAAGGCAATTTCATCTCCTTGTGTATGGAGTGCGATGAAATGATTTCCACTGGGAGAATGAATGCACTTTTAATTTTAATAGAGTCCGTGTCATGAGTCCCTACACAGTATTTATTTCTCCTAGTCATCAGAAAATCACCAGTCATCTTCTGGTGTTAATGGGTATGTGAAATTTCATATGCTAAAGAGATTTCCACAAATTTTGATTATCAAAATGAGAGTGCCTATTTTGTGGAATCACAAAATTATTTTTTTTTAAAAAAGGTAGTCAATAATGATTTTCTTGAATACACTGAAATATAAATTGACATGAACATGATAGGACAATCACCTGTGTGAAATCAAGATAATAAATACTAAGTCTATATTAACTAATTAGCTAATAAATTGAGCACTACATAAAAAATCTATCTGTACAGTGCAATTGATTGTTAGGCAACCAGCTCGAAATATAAAATTTTCCTTCCAATTTTGTTGAAACTTTATGTTTTTTCAGGGGAGCTTTCAACAAACAAGATCTCCTGACCTGGTAATCACGAATCTTCTATCTCTATTGAAAGATAATTCTTCATTGACTACAAAAGATACAAAGGTCAAGTTTTCCATAACAATGGTTATTATTATGTTTTAAACAACATCTCTTTATTCTTTTTATTATGTGATTTGTGAATAATCAGTACAAAAACACAAGAAAATATTTCAAAAGTTCAAAGTATCTATGGTAGAATGCGCAGGCCCCTTCTTGTATTAGGTTACAGGGGGAACCACGGGAACCCTCCAGGGTCATCTTCTGGGTACACTCTAGCAACAGACATCAATAGGTTCAGTGTCTTGCAATGAATTAATTCTATATCTGGTAGTTTTCAGGGAATCCATTTGTGTAATTCCAGTACTGAGAAATCATTTTACTGCTTTGAACTTTAGTAGTAAGTATTAAATAAAATAATGCATTGCATATTCATACACCTAATTCTTTATCTGGTCCCTAGTAGGCAATCACTATATTACTATTATCACCATTATTATTACTATTACAACTATTTTCAGTAACTTTTAACTCCAGGGGAGGACAATAGCCTAATGGAGCTCTATCAGAGGGCAAGGGGTCAAGTTTAAAGATTATCAACCAACGCAGACATTTTCACTTATATTAAAATTACAGAATAAAGAAACACACTCCTACAAGTTAATTAAGATTAAGGAGCACATTTTCCCTTAAGTAAACAAAAAAAAAATTGTAATTTTCTGCCTATCTCAGTTTAAAGACTAAGCCTTATTAAAAACTCAGTAAAGAATGGCTTTTCATTAATTTGATTTATTTAGATGTAAAGAAACTGGAGAAATGCACATCCTGAACTTATTATATATTCCAAACTCCTAAATTGCAGGAGGAATCGAATAAACATACACCCCATGCTCCAGAAGCAGAAACCAATGTTATAAAGGTTGAAACTATTTCACATAAACTCTAACACATGGAAGGAATTTTTTTTCATATAAGCTGCAAAGATTTGAAAGGAAAGATTGATCATTGAAATGCCACATGACCTTAAGGTGAACTCGGTAGGTAAGCCAAGATTCAAGAGGTCAGAGTTATTTCCTTATGACTCGATTCCTCACCTACGTAAGTCCCTTAGAGATCTGCAGAGCGTGCAGTAGTCAGCTGGCAGCAGCTGGGTTGGTTATCAAAGACATTCAGTGGATAAACATTTATTGAGAATCTATTACACAGCCAGATTCTGTGCTACTCATGCTAGACTGCACACATAAAAAGATGACGAAGAAGACACTTCTGTGGCTGCTTCCTATAGTGTCCAGCGCAATGGGAAGCTACTGTATGGCATGGAGACAAAAGTCACCGAAGAGCCGCCAAAAGCAATGTGTCATATACACCTGCAGGAAGGGACACTTTCGTCTACCAAAAGGATAGAAAAATCCTTCACTGAGGTTGGAACACCCCACTCAGCAGCTACAGAATAGCTCCCTAAGATAGGCAGCAGTCTGGTCACATGTGGCGGGCTTGAAGTGGTGTTTGCATAGCACTTTATATAAGATTGACGGATAAAACTCCAGTTGTTCACAAGAGAGAAGAGGGGGAGAGGAATCGAGGAGTGCTAGAGATGTTCCAATTCTCTCCCCCCCCCACCCAGGGCCATGACTAATTTTAACTGGGTAATTAAGGAAGAGTAGAGGTTTGCAAGATTGAATTGGTGAGCAAAGGTATGCCTGACAGGGAGGCAGATGGGAAAATAGAATTAGTAGATTGCAGCAATTTAATTTGGTGAGATGAGTCTCATTCCTGTAGCACATTAGAATTCCTTCTTAGGCTTTTAAAAATTACCATGCCACTCAAAACCAAAAAAATTACCACTGCCTGGGTTTTACCCCACTCAGTTAAATACAGGCTCTGGAAGTGGGGTCCTGGCAGGTGTCTTTGTTAAAAGCTCCCAAGGTGATTCTGACATTCATTCACACTTAACATTTATTGATCTGACACAGTGTTTGTGGGTAGAAGGAGAGGGTGAAGAGGCAGCAATGAAGGGTGTTGGAGAGATAGGCATCCCCTCTCAGATAATGAAATTTAGGTCTCATCTTATAAGGAGAGAAGCCTTCAGCAATTTTTGAATTGGAGGGAATGTGGTAGAATGAAGCAGTCTGCCATTTTGGAAGTAATATTAAGGATTAATTAAATAAGAACTAAATAGGAAGCAGGGAAACCAGTGACAAGTACAGTCAAGAGACGAAGTGTGTGGCAGTGGAGGTGCAGAAAAGGGAAGGATTTGAGAGATTTTTTTAGGAACCCAGAACCCATGTTCCTGGGACAGAGAAAAGTCAAGAAAGAAGGGTCACTTTTCAGGCTGGGCAATCTGGTAAATGACTCTACCAATCACCAGTCACCACATATAGAAGATGAGGAGAAACAGATCTGGAGGCAAAGACATAAATTAGGCTTTGCACATTTAGAGTTCTAAACCAGATGGCAGGGCATGTGGACCCATCCAGGGCGATGCTCAGAAGAAAGATCTGGACTGGAGACTTGGAGATAACGGAGAGCGGGATGTCACCAGGATATCAACCATAGATTCTCTGGGGGTGAACACCCTGGACTGAGTTTTCAGAGTGAGAAGAGAAGATGGCATCGGATAAAGCCACGTGGAACACCCTAGGTTTTACATACATTCTGGTTCAGTCAAAGTATAGCTCCATCAGAAGACCTGATGGTACATAATATCACTGTCAATAAAATTCCATTCATTGAGGAATGCACCAATATTGCACTTTAAAATACTACATATTAAAATGAGATCCCCTTTTTAACCTATGAAACTAACCACCTTTAGCTTCCATTTCAAATCTGAATATCTAAACACTTTTTCTGATAGAATATTCTTATTTTTAACAGGGGGATGATGGACTTGTTGAACAATTACAGATAGCAATTAGAGATATGAATCAAGAATTTTAGAGAATAACATTATTTTATAAATGAATATTATTTCTAGGAATTTAGCCCAAGGAACAGTTGTAAAAACATGAAAAATATTAATAAAAGGATATTTAATTTACAGAAATATTTATTATATCAAAAGTATTATTTGCAGCACCCATCATTAGTGCATTAACTAATGATACACTAAAATGGCATACTTTTATATTATCGTAATTAAGAAGATAGGTTCTGGAATAAGTATTCTTTTTCTGTTGGCTGTGTGACTGTAGGAAATGCCTAAACTCTCTGATCATTTCTTATGTTACCTATAAAAGAACAATCATAATACCTAATGTGTAGGTATGATCTGAGCATTAACTGGGAAAAAATGGAAAGCAAAATGGCTAATAATTATTAATGCTTATAACAATACAGCCCTTAGTATTCTATACATATTTTTAATTTATTTAATCTTTATAAAACCATAGTAAAATCCTTATTTTAAAGTGAAGAATCTGATATAAGAGCATTGAATAAGCTCACACAGCTACTAAGTTTTCCAGGAAGTCCACAGAATGCCTTGACCTTGAGTCTTGCTTTTCCCAGGTTGCTTAGCATCTGAGAAGACCTAGTAAACATAGATAAATTTTACTATTATTATTAATTCCAAAGATAAGAAAAATATATACAAAAATAGTGTACTTGTTTTGGGGAAGTGAGCTATGAATATTATTTTTATTTTTCTGTTGTTCTGTATTGTTTCAAATTATTTTATCATTAACTTTAAATTTTATAGAGCATAAAAATTAAGTTAAAACATAAGAGTCTAGGGGCAGTGCCTGTGGCTTAAAGGAGTAGGGCGCCGGCCCATATGCTGGAGGTGGTGGGTTCATAACCCAGCCCCGGTCAAAAACTACAAAAAAAAAAGTCTAAATTCTATTTCTATATTTCTGCTTCCACTACTGTTGGAAGTAATTTCACTGAGTTTTTCACTTGACTGTTTCTTCAGTATTCTTAAATATAAAATGAAGGCCAGTCATTGTGGCTCAAACCTACCATCTTAGCATTCTGGGAGGCTGAGTTTAGAGGATCTCTTGAGCTCAGGAGTTCAAGGTCAACCTGAGCAACAGTGAGAACCCATCTCTACTAAAAACAGAAAAATCAGCCAGGGTTTGTGGTGGGCACTTGTAGTCCCAGCTACTTGGGGGAGGCTGAGGCAGGAGGATCACTTGAACCCAGGAGTTTGAAGTTGCTATAAGTAAGGCTGACACTATGACACTCTAGCCTAGGCAACAGAGTGAGATCTGTCTCGAAACAAAACAAAACAGAATAAAACCCAACAAATCCAAACATATATGTGTGTGTGTGTACAGAATGACAGTAATATTCAACTGTGATTTTCAATACTTTCAACAGTAGAATTCATTGTTTTAAGAAACTCTATTTTAAGATTCCAACCTGGTAAACAGATCAACATACAACCTCTCTAGTTATAATAAAGGAAGGGTGAGAGGTTTAACAGGAGGAGAACTACACCCACATGGGAGGGACATGGGTATACTGAAGCAACAGACAATCTCAAATTCTAAGTCACTATAGTCAACAAGCACTTCTTGCTCTACTATATGTGTAAAGATCAGTAAGTGGGAGTGGTGGGCTATGGAAAGGTATTCAATCTAGCCCCACCCAGTCACTCTGGGACCCAACTGAAAGGAGGTCTCATCGATTTTCTTTTAGAAGCTCATGGACTTCATTATAAGGCAAAAGAGAGAGACTAGATAATTAGGTAGGGCCTTTGTTTGACTTCACTAGGAAATTAAATGTGTTACTTCTACTTATATTTCACTGCCAGAAATAGTCATATGGCCCAGTCAAACAGAAATGCAGGGACTGAGACATGCAGTTTCCCTATCAGAATAAGAGTCATTATTCATGAAACATAGCAAGGTCTATGACCCACATCAAGGGGGTCTAAGGGATTCCTCAGAGCAGGGTTTTACTGCACCTCCACAAGAGGTGTCTGATCATATCTTGAGAACTACCAATGCTTTCAACAGTTCTCCTTTCTTACCCCTGGTATTAAATAGGGGACATAAATCTATATCACATTGCCTCCATGACCATTCCAGTTTGGGGATTTTGAAGTACAAATAAATGTCCATTTTCTTCTATATACAAGCACAATTGACAACATGATTATATATGTTACTTTTACTCAATGAAATAGGAATTTTGTGAAAGCCTCAATAAAAACAATTTCTGTTTAAATAAATTCCAAAAGTAGAAGATAAAACAAAATGAAATAGTTGTATTTATTGCAGAATTACTTTCTCTAATATGGCATCATGATTGTACTTTTCCACAAGGTGTTATGATATGTAGCATTTCCCAATATCAAAATTCTTTTCATTGAACAATTATCCAAAACTTTCAAAACTTTTTCGAATATGCTTATAAAAATTGTGCATATTGTAGACTATGGCATCTACAGCACAACCAATATTAGGATGTTCATAGATGTAACCATGAATCATATTTTGGCTTGCCTTATTATTTCTAATGCCTTCAACAGCCACAGGAGTGAGCTATAAATAACAAGTTCCCAAATCCTAAATCCCACATGATAGTGGGTGTGAAAGCTCTTCGTGGCAGTGCCCCTGAACCAGCTGCAGTGGTATCACACAGAAATCTATGCATGGTGCTATGCCATGGGGATCTAGTTTTCAACACTAGCACTTATAAATAAGTGAGAAGAATCTTCCCCTCTAAGGGAGGAGTATGTAATCATCACTTGTGTCAACTGAGCACATCTAACAAAGAGAAGACAAAATAATATTCATAATGATAAAATAAAAACCAGAGCACTCAGGCCACAGGGAGTAACAGGATCGAGCCAACAGATAAACACTATGCCTAGGATTAACTGGCACAATCCAACATTTTGCAAGATCTTTTTGTGACAGAGGATGAATAAACTAATTGATAAACACTGAGGTCCCATTTTAAAGTTTATAAATGACACCTGACATGAAAATAAATGATCACAAAAAGAGAAGTTGCAATCTTGACCTAGATGATGACGTTTTGCAAGGAAAAAACCAAAGATTCAGCAGAATTCAAAAGATTAACTCACTTTTGTCCAGAAGCTATCCCCTTAGATGGATGCACTAACTGACCTGGAGGTTTTACCAATTTATTTGTAAGGAAAATGAAGGTCTTTTATCAGAAGCATTTCTGAGGCAAAGGAAAAAATGTAGCCAGAATCCAGAAATGCCCCAGCCTGGACCAGGGGCCTCTTACCAGCTGGAGTCTGTGAGAGGGATACTTGCTTAATGTTCTAGAATCTAGACAAAAGCACTTTGTTACTTGATGGGCTTTAGACCCCGAGTCTTACTGGGTTGAATGCTGTAAGAAATGTAAGATTTTTTTTTGACACTTTTGCCTCTAATTTGACTAAGTAAACTTTTGTCAGAACCAAACTCAGTCTTTGTGGTCTGATCTCTATAAATAATAAAAAAGAGACATGGAAAAAGAACCCAAAGAAAAATGAGTATCTTTCCTAAAACCTAGTACGAGCTGCCCAAGTCATTCCCTAGATGTTTTTGTTCTTTTGTTTCCTGCATGGCCATTACAAGTGGCAGGAAAAGAATGAGAGGCTCTCCTTGTCACCTGGTGATGTCATTGCCACTTAGCACCATAGCCTAATGGAATCTCTGACATTTACGTGCATAACAACAGACTATATGAACAAAGAGATGAATTCATGGAAAAATGGAATGCAAAATTAAATGATAAAAATTAAAAATGTATTTCTCAACAAGAGCTTCATCAAGGTCAACACATTTTTTGTAAGATTCGATACCATCCATTCAGCCCACCCCTACAGAACAGGATGTCCTGGAATTTAACCATGTCAGTGCAATATTTTTTTTACATTATTAACTAAGGAAAACTAAGCATCCTTTAAAGATTTATTTTTAAAAATGTGAAACAAAAAGAAGTTGGAAGGAGACAAATAAGAACCATAAGGTGGAAGCCTACTGATTTTCCATCAAAACACTCACCAGATTGCCCTTGTTTGACAAGAGATGAGAGGCATGAGCAGGCACATTGTTGTGGTGGTGACGAACACTCTAGTGAAGCTTTCCTGGGCATTTGTTTGCTAAAGCTTTGGCTAACTTTCTCTAAACAGTCTCATAGGCAGATGCTATAATTCTTTGTCTCTCCAGAAACTCAAAAAACAAAATGGCCTGAGCATCCAAAAATACTGTTGCCATGACCTTTGCTCCTGACCAGTTTGCTTTTGCTTTGACTGGACCATGTCAACATCTTGGTAGCCATTCCTTTGATTGTGCTTTGTCTTCAGGATCATTCTGTTAAAGCCATGTTACACCTTGACAATTCTGTCAAAATTCTTCAAAAATGCTTTAGGATCTTGATGCCACTTGTTTAGAATTTCCATTGAAAACTCTGCTCTTGTCTGCAACTGATCTGAGTGCAATGGTTTTGGCACCCATTGAGTGGAAAATTTTCTCCACTTTAACCTTTCAGTCAGAATTGTGTAATCTAAACCAGTTGAGATGGCTAGGGTGCTGGCTATTGTTTCTGCTGTTAATTATCATTTTTTGCAATTAGGACACTAACAAGATGAATTTTGTTCTCACAAATTGACATGGATGGTCTGCTGCTGTGGTCTTCATCTTCAACATTGTCTTCTTTCTTCTTAAAATGAGTTATCCATTTATAAACAGTTGATTTATTTTGAACATTGTACCCATAAACTTTTTGTAAAGCATTAATGATTTCATCATTTTCCACCCAAGCTTCACCATAGATTTGATCTAGTCTGTTCTTGCTTCAATTTTAGCAGAATTTATGTTTCTCTGGTTGAAAATCTTTTTGAATTGATCTTCATCCTTTTTAGTGCTTCAAACTAGATCTTGTTCAGACATGTTAGAAGAAGTCAGTACAGGTTTATTTTCATGCAACTCCACGCATAATTTTTCCATAATATTCATTTTCCATGAACTTTTTGAAGACTGCTCATAGCATAGATTAAGCACCCCCTGCCCTGAGAGATGAGAGGGGGTGAATTACTCAGAAACAGACATGTTTCCTACTTCTTCTCAGAAAACCAGATAGTTCTTGGCCTGTCAGTAAGAGAACAGGATATGTTTCTATCCAAGTTCTGGGGCAGCCTGACATGATGGCTCTTGAGCAAGGAACAGTGGACCTCCTAATGGTGAACCTCAGAATTAGATGAATCCCCCCCAATCATAGATAACATTGGTCAACTTCAGGACTCCTTCACAGCAGGAGCAGAACCCTCTCCTATCCATCTGTCCCACTACTGACAGTCAACCCAAATACATGATCACAATAGCCAGGATATTCCCAGATGGAAAAAAAGAATGGAGAAAACAATATTACAGAGAAGCAGCCTTTCTCTCTCATGCAAACAAGGTAATGCAGTAGATCAGTGACAATGTGCAAAAGCTGGTCCCTCGTCTGAACTTTAGACCATGAGGATACCACTCCACTCATCCTCCAAATGTAGTACCAATTGCCCTTGTGACCAGTTCAAATCTGAAACATTACAGGGCAAGGAATTCTGGAAAATGTGGTTCTAGTTAGTCTAAGCTGCCAGTACAAACTCACTGCATTCAGCAATAGTAGAGCTACTAAATATCTTCACGCAGGACATGTGATCCAGTCCCTACTTGCCTGTGGTTTCACTTCTCATGCTTTCAGCTACTTATGGTCAATGCAGTGAATATATTGAATGGAAAAATGGATAAAATCTCACACTGTCCAGCTCAGTCTCACCCAGGACGTGAATCCTCCCTCTGCCCAGAACATCCGCACTGCAGTCACTCCCTGCAGGGAGTCACTTGGCAGCAGGGTAGGCTGTCAGATGCTCTGCCTCAGTGCACAGAGCTTGTACTCAAGTCATCCTTGTTTTACTTCACAGTGGCCCAAAGTGGAAAGGGAGTGATGTTGGTAATTCAGCTACTCCAAAAAGAAGCTGGAAAGTGCTTCCTTTAAGTGAAAAGGTGGACGTTCTTGACTTCATAAGGAAAGAAACAAAAATTGTATTCTGACCTAATAAACACATGTAAAAAAATAAATAAATAATAAAAACAAGAAAAAAAATTCTATCCTGAAGTCATTGAAATCTATGCTAAGAATGAAATGTCTACTTGTGAAATCGTGAAGAAAGGGAAAGAAATTCATTCTAGTTTTGCTGTCACACCATGAACTGTGAAAGCGATCGCCACAGTCCATGGTGAGTTATAACGGAAAAGGCATTTCACCTGTGGGAGGAAGAAACATGAACAGAAACCCGTTCTGGCTGATGGCAATCCGATTCTCGGCTCTCCACGGTTTCCAGTGATGGTTTTAGAACATATCTACTGTATTGGAAACCAAAGGCAAAACTGCTTTAGCTGAAAAGAGACAAAGATTAAAGAACTTAAACCCTTTGGTTTCTTCCTTGTATATCTCCCCCAGGCTACTCCCTTCCAGAACTCTGCACAATTTGAGAACTATATTCACTTAATATAGTGAATCTCACTTTCTCCAGAAAGTGCGGATCAAAGTGCAAAACATCAGGTATGTCGTCTGATATCACAGCGCTACAATGTCAATTAGGCATTAAACTGTAAATGACGCAAAATATTAAAACTAAATTAACTGTAGTTTCCATCATTTTTCAGTAGTGGTCCATCATATTTGTATTATTCTGAATAATAGTGCCAGTCATGTAGACAACAAATACTCTAATAATAACTTCAGCCATGTTTCAGGACGATGGGGAATAAAAAATATGGATAAGCCATATTGGGTCTCCAACCCATTGGTGACCCCAGGATTTAAGTATAGCTGTATTTAATCCAAGGGATTTTTATTTGCACAATCTGTTGTTTTTGGTGTATTTTTTTAGTTATCATAAAAATAGGAAATTGTTTTTTCTAGTAGTTTAAAAACTTGAATATTCAATATAAAGTGTTTGGAATGAAAACATTTTTTACAGGGCACACACCCAGGCTGCATTGTGTGCACGTGTGGGTGCCTTTTAGTAGTCATCTGAGATTTATAGAGGTAACTATCTCAGGAGTTGGCAAACTTTTTCTGAGAGTAAATTATTTTCAGCTTTGTGGGCCATATGGTCTCTGCCCCAGCTACTCAATTCTGCTATAATAGAGCAGAAACATCCATAAAGAGCACATGGAAGTGAAGAGGTTATTTCAAGAAGACTTTACTTAACAGACATTGAAATGTGAATGTTCATGTGCATGAAATATTATATCTCATTTTTTCAACAATTTAATAAGTGAATATCATTCTTAGCTCACAAGACAAACAAAAACATCAATGTTCATCAAAAACATCAATGGTCTATAGTTGGATCATAGGCCATTGTTTACCAAACCCTGACCTATTTCAACAGAAATTACCAGTCAGTGAAGAAAACTGGAAAGCTATTACCAAAAAAAAAAAAAAGAAAAAAACAAATATTTGACTATAGCTTCTCATATAGAAATATATTGATGAAAATCAAGACTTTTTTTTTAAAGTCTAAGTAACTGTGTATGATTAATACACAATGATTAAAAACTAAAATCCTTTTGAATGATCAAAATTTCCATGTTTCTTTTTCTTTCTTCTTTATTTTATTTATTTATTTATTTATTTTTGAGGCAGAGTCTCAAGCTGTCACCCTGGGTAGAGTGCCATGGCATCATAGCTCACAACCACCTTCAACTTGGGTTCAAGTGATCCTCTTGCCTCAGTTTTTCTATTTTTTAATAATGACAGGGTCTGACGTTTGCTCAGGTTGGTGTCAATCCACCTGAGCCTCCCAGAGTGCTAGGATCATAGGCCTGAGCTATTGTACCTGGCCGAAATTTCTGTGTTTCTTTTCACTTCGGTATTAAAATAGTATATACCCTCACATGCATTCCATTATGTGAAAAATCAATTATTTTATTAAAATATGAAAGATAAATCTTTGAGTTTTTTTATATTGATATAGGCTTTTAGAAAAGTTACTTCTTGGCTACATAGAAGCATGTAAAGAATAATAAAATAATCTGTCACGTCAACACATCTAGTCATTGAGTGTCTTGCTTTTTCTACCTTATGGAAAAATAAAAACCAAAGCATTCCTCCAATGTATTTTTTCCTAAGGCTTCAAAAGCCAGTTTATAAAGCCATCTCTTGCCACAGAAGCAAAAGAATACACATTATAATACACAAAGTATATCAAAACATAGTATAGATGATCAGATCACTCTAGTATGTAAAAAAGGCCTACACACCCTGCCACTTGATTATGGAATTTATGGCCCACAACAGGTAAGCTCAGGAAATATTATATTAATATGTTGATTTCATTATGTTTAATCTTTGGCAAGTATCCTAGGCAATGTTCTCAGAGACAATTTTAAAAATAAGTGTCTCAATTTGTTACCAAGGGGCAGACTAAAAAACTCAAAATTTCAGTTTTCTCTAAGGTGGCCCTAGATTATAATTTAATATTTACTTTTAGACAGAAGAAAACTCCCTAATAAGTTCACTTTGAACTGTCCTTCACTCATAGCCATGATTCTAAACTTATGGGTTTTTTAGGATAAATGAAGAAAATAATTTTCCATATAATTCCATTTTTATTTAGAAGACTACAGACTAAAAATATTCACACAAGTTTTTTAAACTTTCTCCAAATTCAGATTTGTGTAAGGTATATTCAATTGTTCTTGTTTTGAACTCCTGCATCTTAGTTTTTTAGTACTTTCTTATTGAAATTGTTCCATATCTATGACAGTGAATTGTTTACTATAAACATTTACTATTAAATACTCTTGTTTTCATTGTAAATAAACCAGAGTTATGATCAAATAATACATAGTAAAAAGAATGCAATGCCATAGGGCATTTTAAGAACTGGATTCCAAAACAATGCATCAGGTGGTCAGAATGTTCAGCGCAACTTTGTGATAAAAGAAAGTGAATAAAAATATGTTGACAACATACAGCATTTCAATTTGTTAATTGGACTCTTCAACCAATTAAAAATAATAATACATTTTTGAAAATATAAACTAAAAGTGAGGAAGTTGTTAATAAAATAGAGCCTTTTAGGCCATTTCATTTTTTGACATTATTCATTGCTTTTTATATGAATGTATAAAATGTGAATATGTAAGTTTTACTATGAAATGAGATGTCCATTCATCAGAAATTCTAGAGGAAGAACAAGAAAAGAAGGATAAGAATTCTTTTTAAATGTATCAGATATTAGAGGTGAGAAGTTCCATAATTCCAAGTACCATCTCAAAATAACTTCAGTTTACCCTCAAGACCAAATGTATCCACAACACTCTAATTTTAATCTATAATCACTTAGCTATTGCAATCTTTCTACCAAGTATAATAAAACAATTGCTTCTTTTCTTTCCATGTAAAACTTGGTCATTCACACAAGTATTTTCATTTTAATATTTTGAGGTATCACAAATACTCCCCGAACTTCAGTCTTTTCATTTGTGAAATGAAGCTAAAAAAAAAAAATCTACCTCATGGTGCTCTTAGGAGAGTCAAATGAAATTTTGTACATAAATATACTTTGCAAACCGGAATGCACATGAGATAAACTATTATCTTTATGATTTCCTACAAATACACAATTTTCACAGAATTTTTTCATTACACACTCACTTCCCATCACCTTTAAAATGGCATTTTTATAAAGAATAGATCTACTTTTTTTCTTATTCCCCATCATCCTGTAACACTGCTGTAAATGAATGATGGGGAAATACAATTCTTCTTAATTTTCATCCTCTCAAACTCTCACTATTCTTTTTTGTATGTTTCTATACAATTCGGTGAAACAAATCAGGGGAACAGAAACTACCTGTAAAGTGCAGTAGTGATAGAAGGAAAAAGCATGTAAGAGTCTTCTTGAGCACATATCACACACTAGGCATTTTGTCAGAAATTGTTACCTTTTTTTAACCTCTGGGCAGCACATACTATGCCCATTTTATAAATGGGAAGGGTAATGATCAGGCATGAGACTTGATGGGGAACGTGCAGTGTTGTGATACTTATTCCATCTTCCCAATATATTGGATAAAGAGATCTTTTTCAAGCATCTTAACCAACACCTATTAAAAATTCTCTGTGTTGATATGATAACCTCCTGTCTGTAAGGAGAAAACAGACACAATGCCAAAAGTGATTGTGAACTGAATCACTGAACATCAATCAATAGAATTTCAGGGGATTAAGGAATAACACTAATGATTAGGAGACTAAAAGAAAGGAGTCAAATATAATTTCTAAATAGCATGCACCATCACCCAGAAGTTAATTCCTTTCCAAATGCTTTTATTGAGGCCACTATCACGCAACTTCAGCCTTGCTTCTACATATAACAAAAGTTCCCCTTTTTGCTTCACATACTGGCAATTACTTATCTTTCATCTCTAGTAGAATGAGTTATTTTTCAAAACAACATAGTTATTGTAGTAAAAATGGCCACGGACTTAGGTTAGCACAGAGCATTTTTGTAAGAATGGATCTACTTTTTTCCTATCCATTATATAACCAACATTCTTGACCAAAGCCTTAAGTTCAAATTTTAGCCATCTAAGCAAAAATTTTAAAAAGGGCTTCCTTTAACTATTTTGCCCTTAGTTTTTAATTGCCCTTATCCCTTTAATTGAAAAATAAGCAGGTCTCTCATAGTAGAAGGCACTTTCCTGATCCCTTTTCTGTATAGAAAGAGTTTGGTTCTAAAATAAGTATAGGCTTTGAACTCAGGAGGTCTGTTGTGGCAACTCAGTATCTGTATGATCTCGGGTAGGAACTTTACACTGAAAAGCCTCAATTTCCTCATGGGGGTGAAAATGACAACCTTGACTAACATTTTTTGCTGGGACAAGCAAATGAAATGCACATGTGAGAAAGTGGTCTTCAATGGGCAATGTTGTTCCCTTCAATACTTTCTCACTACAACTTGTTCTCATTCCTCCATTTGCTCAGTGAACAAGAAATATTTCTAGAGTGCCTAGTCTGTGTCATGTGTGCCAATGGCAGTGAAGACTAATATCCATGAATACTTATCAACTCAAAATATATTAAAGACTTAAATGAAAGATCTGAAACTATAAAACTACTAGAAGAAAACAAAGGAGAAATGTTTCAAGATATCGGCCTGAGCAAGGATTTTTTTGAATAAGATCTTAAGAGTAGAGGCAAAAAAAGCAAAAATAGACAAATGTGATTAAATGAACTAATTTTCTGTACAGCAAAAGAAAAAACAATAAAATAAAGATACAACCTATGGAATAAGAAAATATTTGCTAATTATGTATCTGACAAGGGTGTTAGTATCTAGACTATATAACAAACTCAATAGCAAAAAAAAATCCAATTTAAAAAATAGAAGTTCTGAACATATATTTCTCAAGATATTCAAATGGCAAATAAGTATGTGAAAAAAATGCTCATCTTCACTAAAAATGCAAATGAAGTTCACAATTATCGTTAGAATTACAGGCTGTCAAGGTATCTGCCCCTCTCCTGCAAGATCAGGCTTCTGGAATAGGATATAAATGTGTCAACAAAGTACCTCTCCTTCTTCTCACTATGTAAGAGAGTTCCCAGAAAAGCAGAATAAGTGCATGCAAACCTATCTGGTCTAAACAGTGAGAAGAGGTTTCTTTGTTCTGGTAAAAAGATACCAGTAAAAGAAAAGTGACAACATGAAAAAGCAAGCTACTTTGATAGTCTCAAATGATCCCAATAGATCCATAGCGATGGGAATTTGTCAGTACCAAAACTGCCATATTGGAAATCTTTTAAAATGCACTATTTGTGGAACATAACAATATACACCTGTTGTGACCCATTGGGCCCTTATGGCCCTGGTCTCGATTACCTCAGGAAGAAACCAGGCAAGAGGCAGATTAGAAGTGCAATCTTGCACGAGGTAAGCTAGCCCTTACTTGCAGGGTAGCCCCAAGCAACCTCCGCACCAGCCTTTTATTGAGACCATACAACACAGATGAGAAGAATAATTAATAAATGACTACATGCTGAAGGCTCGGGCTCTTCTTTCACAAAGAACACCTGCTCAGAATGGCCCAAGGTCCACCCCTCGGCTGCAGATCATCTTGCTTAGATGTCATCTGGCTCTTGGTATCCCCTACACATACCCACCAGTGTAAAAATACCCAAATGTTAAATCCCGGAGCTCATATAAAATGATAGCATAAGAGGGAATATAAAATAAAGGTGACTCGAATAATATCCTACATATCAATAAATTTATTGAACAGGCTTAATACTCCATGTAAAAGACAAAAACTGGCTGAATAGATGAAAAGTTATAACCCCAAAATATGCTGTATCCATGAAACCCATCTAATTCACAAGGAATCTTACAGACTAAAGGTAAAGGGATAAAAAGAAATATTCCATGTGGATGAAAACCAATAGTGAGTAGGTGTATCCATTTTCATGCAAGATAAAATAAAATTTAAGCCAAGAATTACTTTTAAAAGACGAGATTGATAATTATATAATGGTAAAGGGAAAAATTCAGCAAGAAGACATCGTAATCCTAAATATATATGTGTCTGACATGGAGCACCAAAATTCAAAAACAAGTTCCACTAAATCTAAGCAAAGAAAAAAATAGTAGTATCATAATGTTCAGGGACTTCACCACACTGAGAGAACTAGACAGATTATCAAAGCATAACATCAGCAAGGAGACATTAGACTTACATGGGATTCTAGGACAAATGGACTTAAGAGACACCCATAGAATGTTCCATCCTCAAACTACAGAATATACATTCTTTTCATTAGCAGAGGAGACACAGTCCAAGACTGATCATATGTTAGGCCACAAAACAAGTCTCTGCAAATTCAGAAAAAATTGAAATTATATCATGTATCTTCTCAGACCACAATGGAATAAATCTAGAAATTAATTCTTAGAGAATCTCATAAACCACACAGAGTTATGGAAACTAAACAAATGCTGCTTAATGATCCATGGGTCAATGGTAAAATTAAGATAGATATCAAAAGATACTTCAAATTGAATGACAGAAGGGAAACATCTTCAAATGTGAGACCCATCAAAAGCAATGTTAAGGAGGAAAATCACACCCTTGAGTGCTTGGATCAAAAAATAGAAAAATCACAAATTAACAACCTAATGTCACATCTCAAGGAACTAGAAAAAGAAAAACAGACCAAACTGAAGGTCGGCAGAATAAAAGAAATAACAAAGTCCAGAGCAAAACTAAGTGAATTAGCTGGGCACAGTGCCTATAATCCTAGCACTCCAGGAGGCCAAGTCAGTAAGACAACTTGAGGTCAAGAGTTCAAGACTAGCCTGAGCCTGAGACCCCATATCTACTAAAAATAGAAAAATCAGTGGGGCATTATGCATTACATCTGTAGTCCCAGATGCTGGGGAGGCTCAGCCAAGAGGATTGCTTTATCCCAGGAGTTTGAGGTTGCTGTGAGTTAGGCTGAAGCCATGGCACTCCAGTCCAGATGCAAGAGTGAGACTTGTCTTAAAATAAATAAATAAATAAAATTAATGAAATGGAAACCAAATTTGATATAAGGAATCAATGAAATAAAAATTTGGTTCTTTGTAAAAATAAAGAAAATCAACAGAACACTAGCCAGAAAACCAGAAATAAAAAATAAAGGATTCAAGTAAGCTCAACAAGAAATGAAAAAGAAATCGTTACAACTGATATGACGGAAATAAAAAAATATTACCCACCAATACTGTGAAAACATCTATGTACACTAACTAGAAAACATTGAGGAAATGGATAAATTCCGGGCAACACACAACTTTTTAAGCCTTAATAAGGAAGAAACAGAAATCTTGAAATGACCAGTAATGAGTAGTAAGATTCAGGCAGTAATAAAAAGAAGTCTCCCAACAAAAAATGGACCCTGATCAGATGGAACCATAGACAAATTCTTTTTTGGGGGGCAGTTTTTGGCTGGGGCTGGGTTTGAACCCACTACCTCTGGTATATGAGGCTGGTGCCCTACTCCTTGAGCCACAGGTGCCACCCACCATAGACAAATTCTACAAGACCTACAAGGAACTTGTACCTATCCTACACAAATTATTCCACAACACTGAGAAGGAAGGAATCCTTCCTAACTCAGTCTACAAAGCCAGTATCATCATGAAACCAAACCCAGTGATGCCAGTGATGGCAGTGATGCAAGGATGGTTGAAAATATGCAAATCAATAAATTTGATTTATCACACAAACAGAAGCAAAACAAGACCATGTAATTATCTCAATAGATGTAGAAAAGGCATTCAATAAAATCCAGCACTTTTTCATCATAAAAATCCTCAACAAATTAGGCATAGAAGAAACATGGGTCAAAATATAAAAGCCATAAGTGACAAACCCGCATCCAACATCATACTGAAAGGGTAAAAGTTGAAAGCATTCTCCTTAACAACTAGAGCAAGGCAAGGGTACCCACTGTTATCATTGCTATTCAACATAGTACTACAAGTCCTAGTCAGAGCAAGAGAAAGACATAATGAACATCCAAATCAGGAAGGAGGATCTCAGAGTACCCCTGTTTGCTCACAATAGGATACTGTACCTAGAAAATCCTAAAGAGTATACCAAAGGTCTCCTAGAATTGATAAATAAATTCAGCAAAGTCTCAGGTTATAAAATCAATGTACACAAATCACTAGTATTTCCATGTAGTAATAACAGTCAAGCTCAAAGTTAAATAAAGGAATCAATACCATTTACAAAGCTACAAAGAAAATAAAATACTAAGGAATGTACTTAACCAAGGAGATGAAAGATCTCTACAAGGAAAACTACAAAATACTGATCAAAGAAAGTGATTTACAGATTCAATGTAATCCCCATCAAAATGGCAACATCATATTTCACAGACCTAAAATAATAATCCTAAACTTAATTTGGATTATTAAGCTAAAAAAGAGCCCAAATAGTTAAAGCAATCTTAAGAAAAAAGAACAAATATAGAGGCATTACATTACCTGACTTCAAATTACACTACAAGGCTATAGCAACTAAAACAGCATGACACTGGCATGAAAGCAGAGATACAAACCAATGGAAGAGAATAAAGACCCTGCAAATAAAACCATCTACCTATATAACCAAGTGATCTTTGACCAAGCACACAAAAATATACACTAGGGGAAAGAATGTCCTATTAAATAAATGATGACAGGAAAACTGAATAGCAGAAAAATGATATAGGACCTGTATCTCTTGTCATATAAAAAAAATTATTTCAAGATGAATTACATACTTAAATTTCAGTCCTGAAACCATTGTATTTGGCACCTTTCTGCATGGGTCAGGCACAGCAATTTGAGTTTCACCCTCAGATAGACATCCTATGCTCAGAACTGGCCCAGGATATCCCGCACTTCATGGGAACTGTTGCAGGGAGAATTTTTGAAACCTGTCTGTGAAGATTTTTTGAGATCTGTGGAATCATCAATTCACCAGGGTCTAGGCGCCAAGCTGGTATTCAGGCAAACACCAAGAACAGTTTAAGCCTGGGAACCACTCACACTGCTACTTGGTGACCAGAAGTATATTGTAACATAAATACACTCCTACTAAAGTCAATCCCTACAGCATATATTATAGTTGCATGTTTATATATATACACACATATATATAAATAATTTTCTTGCCTTTGCCTTATTCTGTCTTTGCTCGTTCATTTTGCTTTTTTCTTCCTTTTTCTTTATTGTTAAAATTTTGTTTAAATAATTATTATTTTTTTCTCTGCTTTCCTTTTTTTTTAGACAGAGTCTCCCTATGTTGCCCTCAGTGGAGTGCTGTGATGTAACAGCTCACAGAAACCTCTAACTCTATTGGGCTGAGTGGCTCTCTTGCTTCAGTCTCCAAGGTGGCTTGGGGCTACAGGCACCCACCACAGCACCCAGCTATTTTCTGGTTGTGGCTGTCATTGTTGTTTGGTGGGCCCTGGGCCAGATTCAAGCCTTCCAGCTCTGGTGTGTCTGGTTGGTGCCCTGGCAGCAGAGCCTTCCCCTTCCACTTATGATTGCTAAGAGTGCTTACATCAGGCTATTCAAGTTTTCCTCAGATTGGCCATTTTCCCTAAATCCAATTTTTACATTCAACAAGAGCAAAGGGGAGTGGGGGATGATAGCCAACTGAAGTCAGCTTTCAACAGAAGCTCCCATCCAGAGGGAGAGATAATGGCCAGAAAGAACCCAACAAAGCTGAAGGGTAAGAGCTGAGCTGAGAGAAGAGACTGATAATTGCATGTCTTCTCTGCTCAGGCAAGCTGCCACTCCAAGGAAACAAATTTCAGGCACAGAACCCACCCCAAAGAGGATGCATGTCCATCCCCCCCCCTAAGAGAGTTGCTTGCTTGCTTGCTTGCTATGAGATCTCTTCTACTGAGCAGTGAACTGAGGTCCTTTTCTCTCACCCCATGGGAGTGAGTTGCTGGAAGCTGGGACTCCTTATCCAGAGAGCCTAGGCATTCTCTTGTCTGGCATGAAGATTGAACAAATATTTTCCCTGCCACTTTGAACTCCCAGTTCACCCTTCCCCCTGGCCTGGAGAAGCCCAACCCTTGCAGAGACTAGAACATTCATGGTTCTTTGTTAAAACTGGGCATTGCATGATCTGAGGTAGCACAGCTATACTGTAACTGTGAATCCGGTAACAGTGCAGAAAGGCCCGGGGGGAAGCTGTCTGGCTTGGCACTGAGAAAGAGCCACTCAGCAGTAGGTGAAGGCTTGGGTCTCTGTGACAGGTGGAGGCTTAGGAACCACTGAGAAATGGGAACCTGAGTGGAGACATCTTCCACCTAGCAGCAGCATTAATAGAGTGATCCTCCTGGGGTCAAGTTTTGGAGAGTCAACTCCCCAATTCTGTGGACTGCTGAAGGGAGTTAGATCTCACATTGCAGGAATACCAGAAGAGCAGAGAGGCTGGAGCAGAGGCATAGTCCTCCGGCAAAAAACATTTGCTGCTTTGTTAACCTCTGGTTTGGAACAAGCTCAGGTGGAACTCCATCAGTTTCCATTGAGTACCCAAGGTAATCAGACGTCAACTCCTTCTGCCAGCTGGTGGTCACTTGGTTGACAAGACATTGACTTCTTTCTGACTCTGGCAGGCCCAAATCCCTGGTTCATTTGCTCTTTGGAGTGAACTTGGTCACAGCCCCATGGGGCTACCAGTGCCTGGGTATGATGGAAGTGCAATGTGGGGAAGGAGGCACCAGCTTCCCTGGACTATTTTGCTGGGAGGGCCTTTCTGACCCCACAGAGCACTGGAGTAAGCTACTCTTGAGCTGCAAGTGGACCCCCACTGCCTAGATGATGAAAACCTTTTGAACTCTCACCAAACTCCCTGATCAGTATTTCTGTTGACTGGGATAATTGCTTTGGAACTCTTGACCTGGCCCAATCACCCGGGGACCCACCAAGGTTGTACCCTGGTTGTATTGTGGGAGTGTGGGAGTCTCCTCTTCCAGTTGTCTGTTGGGTGGCAGGGTGTCTTAGCTGCTTATATATCTCCACACCTGAGATTTTAGCCCAAAGCCACTGATTCACTATGATTGGACAGAGACTAGCTGAATACAGGTAAGAGCCATCTAGCCCCACCACATCAAGCAGTTCCCCAGAATTTCAGGCTATAGTACTGAATGGGACCTTTGTAAAGCTCTAGAGGAAAAGCTGTAATCACCAGTCCCAGTTCTTTGGAAAAGGGCTGGTTAACTACAACTCTAGAAGCCCTAAATTCAATTTCACCTTATCAGTTTCTCTAGCCAAATGGTGAAAAATAATCTTAGGGTGGAAACAGTGGAAAAACTCTGGCAACATGAATAATCAGAGAGATCAACTCCTCCAAGGAATGACAAAGGAGACACAACAGAAGATCCCATTCATAAACAAATGGCTCTGATGTCAGAAATCAAATTCAGAATTTGGATTGCAAATAAGATTAACAGTATGGAGGTAAAGATGGAATTAGAAATTCAAGGAGCAACTCAAAAGTTGTCTCAAGAATTCAATGAATTCAAAGACAAAATCACCAAAGATTTTGACACATTGAGGCAAGAACTTGCAGCCCTCAAAGAACTGAGAAATACAGCATAATCCCTCAGTAACAGAATGGAGCAGGCAGAAGAAAGGATCTCTGACATTGAAGACAAAGCTTTTGAATGCTCCCAAACATTCAAAGAGGAAGAGAAGTAGAAAGTAAAAACAGATCATTCTCTCAGAGAGTTCTGGGATAATTTCAAAAAAACCTAATATTCACCTTATAGGAATTCCTGAAGGTCAACAAAGTGGATTCGAAAGGCCCAGATGCTCTACTCCAAGAGATAATTGAGGAGAATTTCCCAAACATAGCAAGAGATTCTGAAATTCATATAGCAGACAGTTTCAGAACCCCAGTATGACTCAATCCAAACAAAACATTGCCCAGACACATTATAATTAACTTCACCAAAGTAAATATGAAGGAAAAAATTCTTCAAGCAAGAGGCTAGACATAAGAAAACTGTAACCTACAAGAGGAAGAATGTTAGAATGACTGCAGATCTCTCTGCTGAAACTTTTCAAGCTAAAAGAGGATGGTCATCGACCTTCAATCTCCTAAAACAAAATAACTTTCAACCCAGGATCCTGTATCCAGCTAAACTGAGTTTCATTTATGATGGAGAAATTAAAAACTTTAATGACATTCATGATTGAAGAAATTTGCCATAACTAAACCAGCTCTCCAGGATATTCTCAGACCTA